>LNAC01000011.1:5867876-6075005 GCA_002007465.1 Ailurus styani | reverse complement strand
AAAAAAAAAAAAAAAATAAAAAAAAAAAAAAAAAAAAAGAAGGAAAAAAAAGAAATCATTATCTTGGCAGATGGGTGGACAGAGTAACTGGGTGATGAGCATTAAAGAGGGCAGGTGATATGAGGAACACTGGGTGTTATATGCAATGGATGAATTACTGAACTCTATATCTGAAACTAATGATACACTTTATGGTAATTAATTGAATTTAAATAAAATAAGATTAAAAAAGAAAATGCTTCTAGCTCAATGAATAAAGATGTTAGTTGAAAAAAAGAAATTATTATCTTGGCAAATATGGCAGCAAAAATAATATTCACAAATATTTCATTTGTTGATCTTGTGTTCTTACAATTGTTTGGGTCATGTGACTAGATCTAGACAATAGCATCTGATGGCTGTCCCTTGGTGGGTTGACTAGGTGCTTGTGTGACACTGTAATCTCTGTTCCTCTGCTATAAGGAAATAACATTCTTTTTAACAAATAGTCCCAGATCAATTGGAGTTAAAATGAAAATACCTATACTTACTCCTTATTTGGGATATACACAAAAATTAATTTCAGGTAGATTCAAGATTGAAATGTGAAGCTAAAGCATATTTCTCTTTCTTTTAAGATTTATTTATTTACTGTAGAGAAAGACACAGACAGAGAGAGAGAGATTGGTGGGCAGGGGGCAGACGGAGAGGGCAAGAGAGTCTTAAGGAGACTCCGTGCTGAGCATGGTGCCTGACGCAGGGCTTGATCTCACAACCCTGAGATCACGACCTGAGCTGAAACCAAGAGTCTCATGCTTAACCAACTGTGCCACCGAGGTGCCCCAAGCAATAATATTTCTTGAAAATGTCATAAAATATTTTCAAAATATTTGATTTGGCTCATATTTAAGAAATAAGACACATAAAGAACAAACATTTTAGATAAGAATATTGACAATTAGAATATTGAATTCTCTATTAAAACTAAAAAAAACGTACCTTTATCAGAGATACCATTTCACGAAGGGGAATGAGAGAAATATATTTGTATACGTATAATAGCTAAAAGATTTATATACCAATTACATATATTTATAAAACTCCTAAAATAGAGGTGCCTGTGTGTCTCAGTCAGTTAAGCATCTACCTTCGGCTCAGGTCACAATCCCAGGATCCTGGGATCAAGCCCCACATTGGTCTCCCTGCATAGTGGGGAGCCTGCTTCTCCCTCTCTCTGCCTGCTGCTGTGCGTACTTGTGCTCTCTATCAAAAAAAATAAAATCTTTAAAAATAAATAAATAAATAAGACTTCTAAAATAAATAAGAAAGAAACAAATAACCCAATAAAACAAAGGAGAGGGAGACAAAGGTCCTAGCAGAGACTTCAAAATAAAAATAGACAAATAGCCAATAAACATATTAAAAAGTGCTCGACATCATTATTCATCAAGAAATATTAAATTATATTAAAACCATAGATACCATCACTTACCCATTAATATGGCTATTAAAAACAACAAAAACAAAAAACAACACAAAAATTATAAAACCAAGTATTGGCAAGAACCATAGAACTCCTCAAACTCAAAAATTTCCTTTGGGGACATACATTGGTATAACCAATTTGGGAAACTGCTTTGTAATACCCACTAAATACTGCTTTGTAACATCCAATAAAACTAAATGTACTCATTCCCTCTGGTCCACCAGTTCTACTTCTAGGTATAGGTGCAACAGAAATAGGTAGATTTGTGTTTTAGAAGATGTGAACTAGAATGTTCAGGACAGAAGTATTTTTAAAACCTTCAGTGGAGGGGCGCCTAGGTGGCTTAGTGGGTTAAAGCCTTTGCCTTCGGCTCAGGTCATGATCTCAGGGTCCTGGGATGGAGGCTTGCAGGGGCTGCCTGCTCAGTGGGGAGCCTGCTTCCTCCTCTCTCTCTGCCTGCCTCTCTGCCTACTTGTGATCTCTCTCTCTCTGTCAAATAAATAAATAAAATCTTAAAAATAAGATAAAATAAAATAAAGCCTTCAGTGGAAACAACCTGTCAATCTACAATGAAACACAAAAAATAAATAGGAGAATATTTATTCAATGGATGACTCTTCAGGAATTAAAATAAATAGGCTCTAGCTACATACAACAATGTAGACTCTTAACATAATGATAAACAAAAAATGTCAAGCATAAATCAAAAGGTACAGACTACACGGCGTGATTTATTTTCTATAAATTTTATTTATGGAAAGTTCAAAAATAGACAAAGTCAGTCTACTATGATAAAAATCAAAACTATGTTTTCCTTTAGGGAGATAAATGAGTCATGGGGGGAGGGAGTAACTGGTAGTATTTTGTTTTCTTACTGTTGTTACGTGGTGTGTTCATTTTATAAAAAGCCATGGAACTGTATTCTCGTAACTTGTGCACTTTGATGTATACACGCTATATTGCTATAAAACTCAACACTGAATCTCTAAGCAACTTATTTAAAAAAGGCTACTTTGATAATTACACTAGAAACAGCTCCTCTCTTCTCAAGTCAGCCAAGTCTTACTACTTTTAAAGTCGGAATTTTGTGTGGCCTAAATTTGGTTCCCATGTTCACTGCTCGTGTTCCCAGGATGCTGCTGTCTAAACACACAGCATTACTGTCCCAAGATTTCAAAGGGATGCAGCATATTATACGGATGCTAGTAGCTTGTTTGGGGATGAGAAAGGCTTTAAAAAGTACAGCCTGTCAAACAGTCTTCCAGATACTAGAATTTAATTCCCCAAACCCTGCTCTTCCCCCTTAATTTCTGTTTTAGGTTCAAGTTTTGCCTTTAGGGAAAACAAATCAAGGGACCAGTGTGGGAGTAAACGGACAGACATGCACACTTAGGTATAGTAACACAGAATCACCAGTCTGTATAATCTGGGTCAAAATACTTATTTTTCCAAGTTGTGAAAAATGAAACTGGACTAAAAATGTCCTAGAAATTGCTGTCACTTTTAACCAAACAATATCTTCCTTTTCACTCGTTCCACCATCTTCTCGACTATGCTAATCCAACATTGCCACTTGGCAGACAGTAGCAGAGAAGGCCGAATCTCAACAGTGCAGGCTTAAACAAGCCAGGAAAACATCAGGACGCTCGGTTGGCAGGAGCATGAACGTACTTTCAGAAGGGCGAGTGACATAATATGAAATCTCTATTTGCTTTTTTATTTGAGGAGAGTCAGTGGGCAGTGATTTCAGCAGATTAGGAGATGCTCTCTATTCTTTGGCTTTTTTTTCCTACAGATTTTATTTATTTATTTGACAGAGAGAGAGAAATTACAAGTAGGCAGAGAGGCAGGCAGAGAGAGGAGGAAGCAGGCTCCCTGCTGAGCAGGGACACCCCCCCCCCATGTGGGGCTCGATCCCAGGACCCTGAGATCATGACCTGAGCCGAAGGCAGAGGCTTTAACCCACTGATCCACCCAGGCGCCCCTATTCTTTGGCTTTTGATTGAGTTCTGGACTTAGAAGTGGCAGGGGAAAACTAAAAATTTCTTTGCAAAGTTCAGGTTCCTATGTCTCCAGTGAAAAAGTTGGCATAATGGAAGAGAGCCAAACACCAAAGATTAGATCTACTCTACTAGGAAAGGCCGGTCCTGTGATTAAAAGCAAAAAGCAAAACAAAACCCTCAGATTGATAGTGCTTATGATGGACTAGTTTTTTAAGGCAGATGCTGAGATGGGGCTACATATTTAGAAAAAAGGAGAGGGAAGCTATATCACAGTAGTGATCAGCAGTGGCTCCTGATCTCCACCTGCATCAGAACAGTATATGATCAATGCAACCAAATTATAAAGTCTGAAATGAAGTATAGTCAGTTTCAACCTTGATGTTATTAATTGTACTTTACTCATTCCTTCAACAGAGACTCATTAGACATCTTTCAACATCAGCGATTAGCTGGAGGGGACACAGTATATATGACATGGCACCTAGTTCAAATGGCTCATAACCATGTGAAGGAGAAAGAAGTTGTATAGAAACAAGTTCTTACCTCAGTGTAATGAAAAGAAATACATTAAAAAATAGAGTTAATCCACCAGGAAAGAATGTATTCCCTGAATCCAGGCTCATACTCAACAACTCTTTTTGGGCCTCCATTTTTTGTCTCTGAACCTCGGGACTTTGGGTTCTTATTCCAAAGAGAAAGCATGAGACCTCACCTCCCTTCTCTACTGTTTGTGCCCAGATCTTAGCCTAAGGAGCTTTTGGCCTCAAGGCTGACCCTGATCTTCTTGATCTTACAGGCTAAAATTTTAGTTTACTGACCCTCCGTGGTGCTCACTTTAACTCCCCGCCCCCTTTTTTTCCCCATTATATTTGCCCTTGACTTTTTTCTATTCTTATGAGGTTATGAATTCCTTTGGGGGCAAGGCCATTCTTATTTCATTCAGTGAGGAAACTCAGGTTCTGACTCTGGAATTCAGGGTATACTTGTTGCATAAATAATGAGTGAGTTCAGTCTAGGAAGCTGAGGGGGCACCATGACTCAGTCTGCCTGGAAGAGCCAAGGAAAATGCAGGAATAAATAACATGTATCAGTGTAGCTCATGGCATTGCTCTAGTGTGACTAATGTCTTACAGGATTTTTGTCCTTCATACTACATAGTAGAGGAAAAAAACAAACCATAAGAGACTTTTAATCTCATAAAACAAACTGAGGGTTACTGGGGGGTGGGAGGGTAGGGATAGGGTGGATGGGTTATGGACATTGGGGAGGGTTTGTGCTTTGGTGAATGCTGTGAAAGATGTAAGCCTGATGATTCACAGACCTGTACCCCTTGGGCAAATAATAAAAATAAAAAAAATAAAAAAAATAAAAAGAATGCTATCAACTTCTAAAGTAGGAGTTATTTTGACTCAATTATTTTTCCCATGGTAAAATATGTAGATGCACACACACATAGGTGTGTGAGTTTTAGATTCCTTGGTTAATAAAAAAATTCATAAATGGACATCTTATTGTTTCTTTAAAAATTGTGTATAACAAGTATACTGCTCCTTGAGTCCCATTTTTCTTATACATTAGATTTGTTCTATAACTGGATAAAACTCAGTAATTATGTTATGTGATTAATTTATGCTCCTAACTCATTAGGTAGAGTTTACTGTAAACATTTGTTAAAATAGTAAGGAAAGAAAATATATCCGTAGTACTGTATGTAAGTTTATTTTAGAAAATCCACTCAGATCAGCTGTGTTCAAAATGATCTTAAGTGTTTATTGTGGTATCTCCTACACTAGAATGTGAGGGACAGAGACATTTTTCTCTAAATTGGATATTTTGCATGTAGTGGGATTTGACAATAATTGTCTGTCGAAGTAATATATGAATGAATGAATCTATACATATAAAGCTAAATAACAATGCAAACATCTTTTATCTGATTTAGGAACATATTTTATTCCTTGGGCTGTTACTTATTTTCATTCTCTGAAGTTACACTAGCAGATAAAGTGATCCTAAAAGTTCTGAGTGATAATGCAAAGTGAGAGTAGGAATGAAAATGTATTGCAGTAAATTTGCAAACACCCAGGGTTAACTGAGAGCCGGCTCTCTGTCGTCCTACAGACACATCTATGGAAGAAAATGTTTTCCTCTGTCATATTTGGCTGAAAATTCTGTAATGCAACATATTGCATTCACTCTCATTCCAGAAGTCTTGTTACAAGTTGAAGGTAACAATTAGGTCTACCATGGGATATATTGAATATTTAGTTTCCTTTTGATATGTTAGATGATGCTTTGACAAACACTAGTGAAAGCCTGAGGATGATTTCACTAACTCAGACCCACTGTTATGGGTCGCACTGACTAAGACATCAAAGGCTTTTTAAATACCAGTGACTTTCCTGGGAGAAGTATTAGCATGTTAGCTTGAAGAACAACCCTTCTAAGTTGTCACTTGTTGAGCTTTGTGATTACTTATTAAAATTATAAAACTTTAATAATTAAATATTAATTTTTAAAGTCACTTCTCATCTGACTCAAGTAAATTGTGGGAAACGTAATTCTCTCATGCACACATACACACACACACACACGCACACACACACACACACGAATGACGTCGAATTAAAAGGGAGAAAACAAGTGTGAGAGAACTGTATTTTGGGAAGTTTTTGCTTCCCAGGACATCAACTGGACCCATTAAATCCCTAAATAACAAGCACTGATTAATGGAATTTCTTCATAAAAAGAATATCGGAGTATATTACCTTTTCATTAAATGCATACCATGATATTACCTCTGTCTTCATCGTTCAGTGGCTTCCCAGTAGATGGCACCATTGTGACTCATAATGTTCCATATTGATAAGGAAATGTTATGAAACACTTTCAATTTCAAAACATTTGTACCTAGAGCAATATAGTAACATTTGCAGTGTTGTTTTGGAAAACAAATATTCCTACAATATCTAGAAAATAGGTCAACGCAGAAGCCAGTAAATTTCACAAGAACCCCCCTTCACAATTTGCATAAGTAATGATTTCATATCTAATGATTTTGCTACTTTATTTTTTTTAAAGATTTTATTTATTTATTTGACACAGAGAGAGAGATTACAAGTAGGCAGAGAGGCAGGCAGAGAGACAGGGAGAGGAGGAAGCAGGCTCCCCGCTGAGCAGAGAGCCCGATGCGGGCCTCGATCCCAGGACGCTGAGATCATGACCTGAGCCGAAAGCAGAGGCATTAACCCACTGAGCCACCCAGGTGCCCAATTTTGCTACTTCGAATTTTAATTATTTTAATTATTTTTAGGAAGAATATGAACACGCATGCATGTTTAGGTTTTCTCTCCTCTTACAGATTCTGCAACCCTTCACAAAGATTTCTGCTAACTTCCACATTCTTGCGTATTTTCCAGATATCTATGGCCATACATAGGATAAATGTATGAGGACCATTAATGGTACCATTTTTCTATCTAGACAGTCCAACTTTTCTCCATTCTGGTTGATTTAGTTTTGTCCTACCTGTATGAACATGAATTACCTAGAGAAAAGAAGGCTTCTAGATCTACAAATCCATAAATCTCTGAAAGTTATGAGAATTATATTTGATTATATGTGCTTTTAATATCCATAGTAATATTCAATCAGAATTTGCTAGTAACTTTTTTTTTATTAACATATAATGTATTATATGCTTCAGGGGTACAGGTCTGTGAATCATCAGTCTTACACAATTCACAGCACTCACCATAGCACAAGAAACTCCCACATGTTAGGTCTTGATTTATGGGCAACTTTCCTATTTAAAAATTGGTACACATTTTTTCTTCTCTAGAAACAGCATTTTAATGACTGGGAGGTTGTTTGGGTATTCCATAATGATATTTTACGCTGTGATCTGAGAACACCTCCAGGATTTTGAGACAATAGGGCATTAGTGATCGGAAATAAAATGATTGGTGTCTGATAAGTATCAGGAGATGTTAGTAACTTCCCAGTTAGCTATTAACTTATCTGTAATTATTTACTTATTTTATTTACTCACTCTGCTATTAATTATTATAACCAAAGGAATTTTGGCAAGTCACTCAGAGACACTGAACCTCCCCAGGGGCCTCAAGGCACCTGTGGCCCCTGTTGTTCTGGGAGCAGGGAAATGGGGTAGTGATTCCAGATCCAGACAACACTGGACACCAACCCCAGCTCCTCTCCTTGCTATCTGTGTAACATAAAGCTCTTCGCTCTGAGATGGAGTTTTTCGGTCTTCAAATTGGAGGAGATGATGGTTCCTTCGTAGCAGTGTCGTTGTAAAGGATAAGAAGTAAACAAGATTTATGTGTGGTTGTATGTGATATACAAATGTCTACACCCAGAGCCTGTTCGGGAGTCAACGTTCAAAATTGTTGCTGCATCACTATTCTACTTGTCCTGAAGTGAAATATTAAAAACAAGAGATCAATTATGGGATGTTTTATGACCTCAAATGGCTTTCTCCCTCTTAGAATAAGTCCCAGCTTTCAGAGATTTCCTATGACCTGTGTCTCTCTTTTATCTGAGTCCTGGGAAACTCTAGTGCTTTAACATAACTCAGGGTAACACGCAAACATGGCTCATGGGGGTCAGTGCAGCTGTCTCTATGGGTCGTTTGAGTAAAATAGGGCCAGGCCAGGCACTTTGAACAGAAAATTCTAACAGTAAATAATAACCCCTTTCTCTACTGTCCGAAACATTTCTCTGTTCATCCTTCACTGGGCTCACAGTTCATTATACCATCTTCCTAAATAATTACCAGAGACAAAACCCCACTTCCCTTATGCCCATTTACACAGGTTAGCAACAGGCTTTCGTTAGGGTTTCTCTGTCTGTGTACTACAACTCTGGGTATATGACTGGCCAAAGTTCTCACCTGGCCCCATAGGTTAGGGCAAATTTGTAGTTCTTAGGAGCCTTTGGGAACCATACTATACCTGTGGGAGTTCTCGTTATGTTTCTCCTTTGAAAGGCTTAGTCTTTCATTCGTTAATTCATTCAACAAACATTGATGGAGAACTTCATATGCCAGTTACTGAATCAGGCACCATGTTGTGCCTTGCGGTCCTTCAGCTTTGTCTAAAAATATGATCCATCATTTGTTGAGCACATACTGGGTGTCAAGTGTTTTTACAAATGTTACCTAATTTCATTCTTATACAACTCTGTGAACTAGGGATTATGGATTATAGATGTGGGAACTAAGAGCAAAAGATAAGAAACTTAAAAAGGAAGAAGAAGAAGAAAGAAGGAAAGAAAGAGGAGAGGAGGGGAGGGAGGGGAAGAGAAGAGGAAAGTAAGTTACAAAAGAGTGAGTTGTGCCACTCCACTGGAGGCTCCTCTGACACTGGAACCCCTGCCCTTGCCCACTCTGCAGCTGTGATCGGGCAGCATACCACAGGCTGACATCAAGAGGTCTTCTGATGTTAGCTAGTAAGGATAAGCCACATGAAATGAGTTGATGTGATATACTATACACATAGATAGCAGAGAAGACGTAACTGAGCTCAATTTGTTGACTATGGATCCACATGTGGTTGGGAAAGTTACAAGAGTTTTTGAAAGTAATTTCAGGATGCCCTTAGGATGCCTTTAGGATCCTTGCCCTTAGGATGAAGTAATGAATAGGGATCAATAAATGAATAAAGGAGTGAATACTTACATACATACAGCCAAATTATTTTGAAGTTGTGTTTGTAAACTATTGTTGTAAGTTGTAATGTCATGATAGCGCCTCATTTTTAATCAGCTAAAATAATTCCCAACATTTCAAGTGAAGTTTTTTGGTTTAAAGGCAAGAGTGTTAAGTAAGACTTGAAAAATCATTACGTTGCCCGAGCTAACTACATGAACTTTCTATATTTTTCTGCTTGCCTGGATACCATGTATTAGATAAATACCTTCAATTAAATGTTGGCTTCTCACACTGTTCTACTACATCTGAATTTGATGAACAAAAATTTGAGGGGTAAATTTTTAGTTCAGAAAAATAAAAATAATGGAAATAAATTTTTATTTTTAATGTTTGTATTTAAAAATCCCAATAGAGCTTTAGTGGGACGTTATGAAATGACGATGAAGAAAACTGTGACAAGAAATGCTTCCTGGGAAACTAACTGGCTCATTGTTCTGGTGCCCTCAGGAGGCCACACCAGCACGTTATAAACCTGCATTTCAGTGCTGGCCTTGGACCATACCTTTCCTCGATGCACTTCAGGTCACTATACCACTAACCGTAGATCTCTGCCACAGGCTTCTCTCTAGCTGCTTCCCCAAGAGACATAGCAGGCAATCATAAGTCATAAAATAAATTAACTTAATGCCCAACATCAACAAAATATGACCCTATGAAAACATGGAGGCCATATATTTACCAACATTACTGTCCCTCTCCTGATTGGCTGTTATACCAGATGACATATTTTACTTTATTTTTTTTTTTTTACTTTAGACACATCTTAAACTCCAGGGCCTCAGTTTTCTCATCTGTAGAATGGGAGGAATGAAATTTTTACTTTACAGAATGTTCGTGAAGCTTAAGTGGAATAACTCTGGTAAAGTGTAGCAGATTTCCTAGGTCATGGTAAATGCTCAACAACCCAAAGAAATATTTTTGTTCTTGTCGGTGTTTTGGTAGGTACTCTTTGTAAGGTTAAGGTCCTGGTCACCTTATTTCTATGCTTTGGACTACTTGGTAAATTCTGAGTTTCTATTGCCTAACCATGTTAATAGTTCTGTCTAATTGGGTAAACCTTAGATAAATTTTCAAGGGCAATGTAAAGGGTAATTATATCTTGAATAAGCCTGGAAAATCATAGATTTATGAAGATGCTTCTTCTCCATTTTGAGTTGAATTTTTTGGTTGAGATTTTTTTTTTGTTATTATTGTTGTTTTGCTTTTTTCTTTGCTTCTTTTGTAGATAGCCAACCTAGCAGAGTGGTTTAAGGCACAGATTCTTAGGCCAGACTGCCTGGGTCTAAACCCCACTCTGCATTTTTAAGCTGTGTGACCTTGGGCAAGTTACTGAACAGCACTGCTCTTTAGTTTCCCAGTCTAGAAAATAGGGAATATAACAGGACATCTCTGAGGGTTGTGGTGAGCAGAAATAATGTCAGTGAATTCCTTCATGGAAACATGGTTAGTATAATAGGAGGGTTACTCTTTTCTTTTTTTAACTTTTAAAGTTGCTTATTCCATTGCTCGTCTTTAAAATTCTCTCCAGAACATAGAAAAATGCTCTTATTCCTAAATGTATTCAGGTATTTCAAAATATTGCTTATAATACATTGTAACTATTATAAAAGCCCTTGTAAATATGTATAAGCCAGATTTTAAAAATACACTTGTCTGGTAGATATCAAGATTAATGAGGTTCTAGGCTAGGATAAGCATTAACATAAAGATTTTATTTAGCCCCAGGAAGAAGCAAAGATAGCTACTTTGTAGACAAAGACAAAAAGGAAATGACATAGCATTGTTTGAGGCTGAGAATAAAGTCAATCAATGCAGAGAGCTGCTCAACAGGTTATGGTTTGGTGTTGGGTCAGATGTCCAAAAGAATCACCATTTTCTGGTATGAAGAATGGCCAGATGCCAGGACCAGCCTTGGGAGATACATGTTGAGATCTGGAAGTCTAGGGGATGTCTTAGATTGGGTCCCTCAGAAGCAGACTCTGACGCAAAAATTCACATGCAGTAATTTGTAGGAAGTGTTTCTGAGAGGGGTGAAGGAACTGAGAGCAAGGTGGGTGAAATATCAAGCAAAGTTGGGCAGAGAATAGCATTGGCTCAATCCCACTGGCGGGCGCTGGGGACGTCATAGGTCTGACCAAGACTGGTCGGCCCAGGGGCTCGCGAGCTGCACTTTGGAGTCGTCGTTGGTGAACGGTCAGGTAGAAGACCCCTTCCAGGCACTTCCGTTCCTCGTGCACACAGACAAAGCACGTTCCGGCATTCTGGGAGCAGTCTTTCAGAAATGATTCTGTCGGTTGTGGAGAGTGAAAGCGTATTGAGAGCTGGCATTATCAAAGATGGTAAAGGGGACCCATCCCAGGTGACATGGCAGAGCACTAATAGCTTCTGCAGCTCAGGCACTTTATGTCTGAATGTGGAAAACCTGAGAGATCCTAAGGAGTCACTGTTGCTCCATATACCTTTTTAAAAACGGAGTGTGGTGACTTTCGTGATTCCATTTTCATCCCTAGGGAGAGCTCACTATGTGTTCTTCCAGGTTTTAAGGTATGTCGTTCCATGGTTTTGCCTTGGATACTAAAAATAAGAATCAGAGAGATCCCTTAGATGTGTATATTATCTAAAGTGCTCACAAAGATATTTCCTTCTTGAACCTGTAACAACTCTGTGAACTAAGAAAAACATGACACCCTACTCTCATTTCCTAAGGCAAAGTACTAAAATAGTTAGGTAACATCTGAGTCACAAATGAAACCAGGAAAATATCCTTCCTTGTCCAGCAACGTATGCAGACAGAGAACTGAAGGACAGCTCTAGACAGTGTGAAATGCTTAATCACAAGACTTTTGATTATTAGCCACATTATACATCAATGAGTATAGAATGGATACTGTGTTTAGTACGTTTAAATGCAGAAAATACGGTAAGGTGCCAAGTGTCTAGCAGTATTCTGTCTCCTAAAACATTTGATGTCATTTATGTAACTCTGCAGGTACTGGATCAATTTTGTTTTCCTAGGAAATTCAAGTCTGCTAGCGAAACCTGTGTATTTTGATTGTTGAAGATAATGAGGATGTTAACAGTTTTTAGCGAAGACCTTGGATGGTCCACTACCATTACACAATTGTCAGAAGCCACTGAGGGTTGCAGAAGGGAGGGGGTGGGGGAATGGGGTCGCCAGGGGATGGGCATTAAGGAGGGCATGTGTGGTGATGAGCACTGGGTGTCACACACTACATCGAAAACCAATGATATGTTGGCTAATTGAACATAATAATAAAAAGAAGCCATGTTTCAGCTAGAAACCACTCAGAATTAAATCAGTGCTTACATTCAACAGTGTTTTCTCAACCAACAAAGAGCAAATTAAGCTATAGATGTATTTTGTACACTCCTTGTTCTATCTTAATTTTGTATTGTTCTTGTCTCACTTCTGCCTTTCCTAAATCTTAGGATTTTTTGTAGTTTCAGCCAGTCTCTTTACATTTGCTATGGACTGAATTGTGTCCCTCCCCATCCCATTCAAATACTGAAGCCCTAACCCTCCCGGTGTGACAGTATGCAGATGGAGCCTCGTGGGAAGTGTTTAGGTTTAGATGAAGTCCTGAGGGTGGGGTCCCCATGAGGGGAGTAGAGGAGACACCGTCCTTTCTCTCTGCCCCACCTGCAAGTCAGGACAGAGCTGTCACCAGAAACCAACCATCCTGACACCCTGGATCTTGGACTTCTCCGCATCTAGAAGTGTGAGAGAAAATTCTTCTGTTGTTTAAGCCACCCAGTCTGTGGTATTTCATGCGTAGCCCAAGATTAAGACACCATTCTCAGTCTTCTGGAACTAACTTGGAACCAGAAGGAATGGAAAAGAAAATTTCATCAGCATTGTCAGCCCTTGGCCCAGATATTAAAGTGGAGATTCCCTTCAGTTCCCTAAATTGAATGGAGAATCTAAGGAATGCCATTATATTGAAATATTCATCAGACTTCTTTTGCCTTTGCCAGGAGTCAGGCACAGCTTTGAAGTCCGGAGTATGTCTGAAAGGTCCTTAAGTCTGATCATTACATACCACTCAGAATGGCCGGGCTTGCTGGTGGACATTTTGTAGTAACATTTAAAAATATCAACATTTTATTTTTCTTTTGCAGTGAAGAGAGCTGATTCATGATGAATTCCTCTGTCCCTCTCTTCACCATCTGTCTCCTTCTCAGTGTTGATTTCCTGTTGACATTAAGAGGAGCAACACATTTTAAGAATTTAGGACGGAAGCTTTAAATTTGATGATTAACTTTTTAAAAAGCACAGATCAGATTTTCTTATAAAGCCATTTAAAACGCATTGTGAGTCATTTAGTTCATAGTGTAGAACCACACTTACTGTGTTGGAAACATCAATATTCCCTTTACCCCAAAAGGCTAAGAAAAATATCATACACAGATTTATTTCTACAGCATAATGAGAGGAAGGGGATGCTGTGAGTAGCTGATAAGAGTCTTATGATTCAATAACACACAGCCTATCAAACCCAGCTCTGATGTGGAGGCACTCAGCATTTTATAATTCCCAGTGGAGAGTTTCTTTTGCCTTCCACCTTGTTCCTGCTTGCCATCTGACAGCACTTATGCACGGCCACACAAGGTTATTGAGCACATCTACGTGCTGGTTTCACGTTCATTTTGTTAGATTATTCATACTTAGAAATCGACAAGAATTGTTTCAGACAATTCTGGATGAAATACTGGATCCATGCGTGGAATGTCATCACGATATGTTGTTCGTGCCCCTGTGCCTTGTCACGTCGTATTTCAAACGTCATTTCTTGCTCATTTTTTATCTTCCTTGATCCTTCATAAGTCCTAGTACGTTTGGCATAGTCCTCTTAGTGGGATGGCCCAGATGTATATATCAGTGTATCTGTATCACAAAAGGTGTTGCAAATCGGATGCTTCTGAGTGCGGATTATGGATAATCTGCTAAGAAACTTTATTTTCTCTCCCTCTCCCTCTGCCCCTCCCCACTGTGTGCCTGCGCTCTCGCTCTCGCTCTCTCTCTCTCTCTCTCTCAAATAAAAAAATCTTAAAAAGGGCAGGGGGATAGTTCCTGGGTGGTGGCGTTGGTTACGCATCTGACTCTTGGTTTCGGCTCAGGTCCTGATCTCTGGGTCTTGAGACTGAATCCTGCATAAGGATCCATGCACAACACAGAGTCTGCTTAAGACTCTCTCCCCCTCCCCCTTTGCCCTCCCCCAGGGCACACGCTCTCTCTGCCAAATAAATAAATCATTAAAGTACTTTCTAGTTTGTCCACCTGTTAATCGAAATGTCAGTACGATATCAGAAATTAATCCAGGCATGAATTAATATGGTTTGGATATTTAACATGGGCGTACTACTTCAGTCTGTCTGCCTATTTTTGGAAAAACAATACCTGTTAAAGTGAAGATAAATGGATGAACTTCTTACCAATGATACATTTTTGCTCTGTTTTATGCCTGAGAATATTAGTCTCAACTATAGGAAATTGCCAATATCTGGCCATTTCAACCTAAAAAAAGAAACTCTCGGTTTCAAATGATTTGATCTCGTAGGATGGTACCTTTTAAAATGTAATTGCTCTTTGTGTTGTCTTCGGGCTATTTGGATTTTGATATACAACATTATTTTTATACAACCCTAGCTTCAAGATTTTAGCTTCTGAAAAGTCCAATATAAGGAGAACCCGTAATCAAAGATGCTAAGCCATAGTTAAGAAATTTGTTAAGGAAGGGTGCCTTTAAGAGAGAGCCAATGAAAACTATACAGTAGATAATTCACCGAACGGTCTAAATATTGATGAGATTTTTATCTTTTAAATTACAAATAATGAGTCCTAGTTACCTATTTCTGTGTATTGTTCTTGTTGGTAAGGAAAATTTGGAGATTTTCTCACTTGTATTCTTCCTCTATATAGATGTAGAAGCAATTATTTTGTTTAATTACAAATAATATACATAAAAGTCATACTTGGTATTTACCTCCTTATTTCCTTCATTCATATTGTGTAGTAGGTACTGCTCTAAGCACTAGTGTCCTTGCTCTAAGCACTAGCACATGTGGATTTATCAATTAGGGATCCTGCTCCCGAGAGAGGCTTACATTCTAATGTAAACTGCTAAATACAGAAAGAATTGAGATGTCTTCCATGTAATGAAGGACAGTGGCCAGCAGGGGGTGGAAGAAGCTCTTTCAGATGAACTGGTCAGGGTCGACCTCTCTGAGGAGACATTTGCAGGGGCGCCTGAGTCCGACGGAATAAAACTGCCACAGAGGTGACTTCATCTCTTAAGGGATCTGAGACAACAAGGAGACAGGGTTTTTAGGAAAGAGAGAGAGAACCAATGTCTGTGAAGCAGGACAAAGGTATGAAATGAAGATGGAGGTAGGAGGTGGAAGCAAAGTGGGTGTGCGGAATATTCCGTATCTTTCTGATTTTATTTTTCCAATCTGGAGCTAAGTCCAGCAATTCTATTTAAAATGACTTAGAGGGGAGACACTTTAGATAATGTGGATCTAATGTACCTCGAGTTTAAGTCCCTCAGTGCTTTCTAAGACATTACTGCCCGCCTCTGCTCCAGCTCAGCCATCTGGTTTACCCCATGTTTCTTTCGTGTCTCTCCTCTTCTACCCAGAAGTGACTCACAGTTTGCATGCAGTACAACCAAATTTTTAGAGTGCCCTCAAAGTAAATTCACATATAGACATAAAAGGAAACATCAAGATTGGGTAGGATCTTTATTTTGTTTTATCTCCCCCAACCAACTTAATTGGGATGAAGAAGGGATATTTAAAACTAGAAAAAAAGAGATTTGGGGCAATGGAAAGATTATAAATAGATATCCTTAGTGAACATATCACAATACTCAATCTGTAATCTTTTTGGAACATTCCTAATTATTTACCAAAGTGAAGAACCTCTCAAGGAGGGGTGCCTGGGTGGCTCAGTTGGTTAAGGGACTGCCTTAGGCTCAGGTCATGGTCCCTGAGTCCCGGGAGTGAGTCCTGCATCCGGGCTCTTGGCTCCAGGGGGAGTCTGCTTCTCCTTCTGACCTTCTCCGGTCTCATGCTCTCTCTCTCTCTCTCCCTCTCAAATAAATTAAAAAGAAAAAAAAAAGAACCTTTCAAGGATGTATTCTGTAGTTTATTATTTTAGTGTAAATAAAACAGAATTTGAGAAATGCAATGTTTAAAATGTTGATACAGTTTTGTCATTTAGAATTTAAATTGTCTTTCCAGGTAGAGGTGGAGCGCACTGTTCTGATTATAAACAGTTAAGTCGTAGAATTGTCATTTGTCATGGAACGTCTGCATTTGATTTTCGCTGCTCATAATTTCACAGGAGACTTTTCTCTTAAACTTCTAGTGTCATGGTTGGCACTTAATTATTTACTACAGTAAGTATTCGCTTACTGAATGAAGGAATGAAACAGGGGAGATATAACTTACAATGTAAATACATATGTTTAATCATCATGCCATGTCTGAAAATCACTTTTGTGAGTAAGGAAAGTTGTAAGTTTAATACACATTTATTTACACCACTAACAAGTGATGGTTATGGGTTCATTTAAATGTTTTGAGTTCTAAATATAGCTTTCCTGGGGTGCCTGGGTGGCTCAGTGGGTTAAAGCCTCTGCCTTCAGCTCAGGTCATGATCTCAGGGTCCTGGGATCAAGCCGCACATCAGGCTCCATGCTCAGCAGGGAGCCTGCTTCCTCCTCTCCCTCTGGCTCTTTCTCTGCCTACTTGTGATCTCTCTCTCTCTCTCTCTCTCTCTCTGTCAAATAAATAAATAAATAAATAACCTTTATAAATAAATAAATAAAGCTTACCATTACATCACTACATGTCTTTTTTTTTTTTTACATGTCTTTTTTTAAAGGAATGTGGTCTTAGCTGGTGATTGATTCCTACACAACTTGTATGGTTGAAGGAGTTCTTGGCAAGATCTATCTCTCTTTTTATTGGTTAACGTTTTTAGATTGATTTTTCAGGCAAAGGTAAAACTTTGCATTGATTCATTAGAATTAGTAAATTAAGTGTATAAATGAAACAATGTGTTCATTGTCAAGTTACCCATAGTTGGCACAGAAATAAGGTGGGTGCATAGGACGGATATTTTTATTGGCCCTCTTTTCATTGACTAGTGCCACTTTACAGGAATGTTAAATTGGATCAAGTTGAGTACAAACTAGAGATAAAACACTTTTATCTGCTTATCAGTTTCAGAGTACCTTAACTTCATGAAAATGACAAAGTCTCATTGTTCTCTGACAGTTCTTGGTTCTGAATGAGATTACTTACCCATTGTAATGTCTGTGGAATTCCAGAATAAAATTCTAGTAGAGAAACATTTTGAAAAATAATTTGAAGAGAACGAGTCATGAAGTGAAAGGTTTAAGAGTCCCATGAAATTTGTCAAAGCTTTAAAAATACCAACCACATTATAGTGTGTTCTAATAAAAGTTCATATATATGTTTTTTACATATTGTAGTGATCATTTATTCAAATACAGCTTGAAAAGTGGAACTATTATCCAAATCTATATTGTGATAAACTTATTATTTCTTAATCATCAATGGTATGCTTTGTTCTATTTGAAGATCTGTGCATGTTATTTTATGATTGTTTTTAAGATCTGTACATTTTACTATTACAGATTCATCCAGTGTATTTCAATATTTTCAATATTTAAAACACCCAAAAAACTTAAATAACAACGTTTAGCATTTTCTAGCAGTTTCCTATTTCAAATTTCATTTCATATTATTGGCTAAGTTAATTAAAATATTTAGTATTAACCAAACACAGTAGTCTGTAGAACTCAGTTTTTTTTTTTTTTTGATTCGTTTTAATGCAATATTTGTCACTATGAAACATTTCTTTTAATTTATTTTAGAGAGAGTGTGCACGTGAATGGGGGGAGAGGAGCAGAGGGTGGAGAGAGAGAATCTCAAGCAGACTCCCTGCTAATCCTGGAGCCCTACACAGGGCTTGATTTCACTACCCTGAGTTCATGATCTGAGCCAAAATCAAGAGTTGGACGCTAGGCTGACTGAGCTACCCAGGTGTCCCATCACTAAGAAACATTTCAAGTAAATGTATTCAGCCCCTTTCTGGGCATTTACATACTTATGTAAATAGTTATAAAACTGTTGGTTAAGATGCTGTGATACACCATCCTGCTTTCAGAAGTTTACCCCGTTTTCCCCCTCTGGGTGTGGCTTGGTGGTTATTTTCATATTCATCAGTCCTTGTTTGCCCCAATTCTTCAGTCACTCAGATTTTAAAATAGCAACAAATGAGACTTTACAAACATCAGATTTACAAGTCCAAATAAATTATGTCTGTGTATTTCCCCTTGTTCACATGTAAAGTACTTCAGTTGATTGGATAAGATATGATTTGCCTTATGAAAACCTTTGTTTTCCAAGGAATTGTGTTTGCTTATTTTCTCTGAATATTCTGTGTATTTTAAACACTAAAGTTCATTGTAAGTATTCCACGAAGCTTTGCTTTAGCTCCAGTTACTTCTACGTTGTTAATGACCTTCAGACTTTATGGACTTGAGCAGATTTCATGTTTTTAATAAATAGCTTTTCTTTTTATAGAAAATGATTTTTTATTTTGCCACCAAGTCTTATGCTTTGTTCTATTTATTGTAATTTTCAAGATTTTTTGTCATTGCTTTGAGGTTGCTTTCATGTCACTTTTTTTAACCTGTAGCCAATTTTTTTGAGTTTTTAACAATTAGTATTTATTTTCTAAATACTGCCCAAGCTTCTGGTGGCTTTTATTTATATAAATGAAATAGTGTCGGGGGAAATTAAAGGTCTATAGATGTGTGTATAGGGTATAACTATTGTAGAGAGTTTCCATTTAAAAATACATTATATTGAGTAGATATGATTAAAGTCATCAGAAATTATTTTCTAAAGATATGTTCCCTAAATATTCCTGTTTATAAATCAGGCTAAGAGAAAGAAAGGGGACCTTAAATTTTAAGTTTCTAGGAAGTGCTTATAATCTTTAAAAAATCAGTAAAGATAATAAATTTTATGTGGGTACTTTATAATGGAAAGTGGCTCTTTGGCTGGAAGCTTGAAGTATTATATAGAGAAAACTCAAGTTTGAGTTGACTTCCAGCGACACTGAACTATTTACATTCCCCGGGTGGCTTCCACATTTTTCATAATGGCTTCTTTTGCCTGCCACCACCCCCCCCCACACATGCACACAATCCTTTGTACGTCAGTGTGTGTTTCAGGACTCTTCTGGCATATCCCTGACCCCTCAGTTTGGGCTTTGACGTCACTTTTGGTGCTTCTCTGGAAACCTGTCTTGTCCCTTGTCATGCTTAAGTGTGAATGAGTGTTTTGGTCAGTACTTCTTTCCAGACTGTGAGCTCTTAGAGGGCAGGAATGCTGCCTTTGGGGTCATTGCATCTTCGGTGTGGTACCTAGCCCATACAGGTACTGGAGGAAGCAGCTCTGAGTCTGGAATGTGGAGGCAGTAGGGAGGGAAAGGACTGTTGGTAGGTGAGCAGTGCTGACAAATCCTTCTCTGTGTAGGAAGCAGAAGAGGAGGAACTGTAGAATGCTAGATATGAACTCAGAGATGAATCTAGGAAGAGAGTGAACATAGTGACCAGACCAGGGAATCAGATTCATCAGAGAAAAAGAGTTTAGCAGCAAGGAAGGTGGTAGAAGGAAAATAGTTTTCCAAAATCATCCTATTTTACTTGATTTGGTGGTGGACTATCCGATCAGAGATAACCTGGAGGTAATTCACTGTACAATATTGTGTTAACGGAAAAATCTCTGGAGTCTGCCAGGTTAGGGTCATTTGCATGCTGGTGATGATTAAAATTGTAAGGAACAGTTAAATAATGTCGCTTTAGATGTTGCAAATTTATGGAAGAGGAGAAGTAAAAGATGGAGAATCTTAAACCATAACCGAAGGGAAAGGAGCCGAGACTAAGAGGATAGGACAAGGACACTTGGCTGCCCAGCCACTGGTGTGGAATAAAGATTACCTGGTGTTTGGCAGTGATAATGATGATGACTAAAGAATATATGATGATAAATAGTGTTTAGCAAGAGCCAAGCTTATGTCATTTCACTCACACTTCAGGATCGCCATCTGGGGAAGATTTCATTGTGAAATGAATGTCAGTAGTGACTGAGAGGCAAGTATTTTGCCCAGGCTCCCAGAACTAGGAAATTCTGGAGTCTCAGGAATGGCATTCAGTTAGAGAGTCTTACCCGCCACCCTCTTCTAAGCTTTAACCACATTCTATGCAACATACGTGCAATAGCTGTCCCGTGTTTAAGAAGTACCTTTCCTTTATCTCACTGGATCCTCGGGAAATCAAGAGATTAACCAGAAAGGTGTGGTCATCCTCAACTGAAAGGCAAAGAAACAGACTTCAAGGGAACTGAGAGGTGTCCAGATAGCCTCAGCCTGCAAATGCTAGCAGTCCAGCCCAAACCAACCAACAGCTTTGAGTCTGAATAACATCGCACTTTCCTCTAAACCACACAATCCACCTCTGCGCAAGGTGCTTCTATGGGAAAGTAGTAGTTACGTTGATATTTTTGTTACAAAACTGTAAGCGTATGTGTTGTTTTCACCATATTCGGATGTGTTAACCTTAAAAATAAAGCTGTCGGTTATTTTACCAGCAAAACAGGTCTATTGGGGAATAGGAGAAAATTGCAATTCAAGACATGTAAGCTATGGGAAAAGCATAGGCAAGTCCAGCCAACAAAGGAGAGGAATGTTATCTCATAGAGAACAGAAGTTGGGAGGAGTTGTTTTGAGTGAAAGTCCATTGGAGAAAAGCAAGAGCTCCGGGTGATGATGGTTTCTCCTTGGCTGAGTTGCAGAGGTAATGGATTTCTTGGAGGAGGTGCCATGTCCACCTTCCCCATGGCCTGTAATAGATGAGTCTTTCCTGTTGACGATTCTGTCGGGTCTGTCACTGATGTTGAGTGGTATGGCTCCCCCTTCCAGCTTTCCCTTCCTGCCTCCAAAGTCCACTTCAGTGATGTTTCCCTTTATTAACTGTAACAGAAAGAAAACAGAAGAAAAATTGTGTTCTTACAGAGTGGGTCTGCACATCCAGAGATGAAAAAGGTGTTTTGTGAAGATTTTTTATCATTGTGGATTGTCAAAGTTGAAAGCACATGGCTGTGTTTTTAAAACCTCCCTACATGAGGTACTGAGGACCCAGGGGGTACCACGAGTATGGTACTTTGTGTCCTAAGCTGCAGGCCACTGTTCTTGTAGGAACCTTTGCTGTGTTCCAGAAACACCAGTGTGTTCGAACAAGAAAAGTATCACTGCATAGGGAAAGCTATGAGTTTGCATTCTCCATTTTTTTTAGAGACTCTCTCTCTCTTTTTTTTAAATTATGTTTAGTTAGCCACTGTGTAGTCCATCATTAGTTTTTGACGTAGTGTTCAATGATTCATCAGTTGCGTATAACACCCAGGGCTCATCGCAATCTATGCCCTCCTTAATGTCCGTCACCAGGCTACCCCATCCCTCCACCGCCTCCCCTCTGAAACCCTCCGATTGATTCCCAGGGTCCAGAGTTTCTCATGGTTCGTCTCCCCTGCTGATTTCTCCCCCTTCAGATTTCCCTCCCTTCTCCTTCGGTCCTCTGTGCTATTGCTTCTGTTCCACATGTGAGTGAAACCATATGATAATTGTCTTTCTCTGTGACTTATTTCCCTCAGCCTAATCCCCTCCAGTTCCATCCATTGTCGATCCAAATGGTGGATGTTCATCCTTTCTGATGGCTAAATAATATTCCATTGTATATATGGACTACATCTTCTCTATCTATTCACCTGCTGAAGGGCCTCTCAGCTCCTTCCGCAGTTTGGCTATTGTGGACATCGCTGCTATGAACACTGGGGTGCGTTCTGTTTTTTAAGTGAAGCCTTAGAATGTGATATGGTAGCAAGAGTCTCTTAAAATTTACCAGTAGTGATTAAATATGATAGCAGATTATTGCTTTTTCTCTCCAGGTCTTCCCCCTCCCCCAANCCCGCATCGGGCTCCCTGCTCAGCGGGGAGCCTGCTTCCCCCCTCTCTCTCTGCCTGCCTCTCTGCCTACTTGTGATCTCTCTCTCTCTGCGTCAAATAAAGAAATAAAAAAAAAACCTTTAAAAAAAAAATAAATAAAAAATTTACCAGTAGTGATTAAATATGATCAGCAGATTATTGCTTTTTCTCTCCAGGTCTTCCCCCTCCCCCAACTGCATATAAAATGTTCTTTAAAATCACTTCCTCAAGTCTGTGTTCTCTACCACTTGTAACCATGTTTCCATTCATGTCTAAGTTTTTGACTTAAATTATTAACTTGAAGTAGCTAAAGAAGAGAGGGTGGTAGGTCAGGAGAAATGAAGAAAACCCATTTTGAGTCCAATCCATGATCCCCGTTGTGCTAATTGTTGTCACATTCATCGAATCCACACCACTACCTGCAAAGTCAGTATTTTTACATCCACTTATACCAAAAAGAAAACAGAGGGTAGAACAGTGAAATAACTGGTGGAAAGTTTCCTAGGGAATAAGGGAGGTAGATTTAAGCCCATGCGTGACCCTCGATGCCATGCTTTCTGTCTCTATGCTTAAAGATCCTTGCATTCAAATTCATTCTTGGTGTGTATTTTTAAGGTTCCTATTGTGAAATGTAATCATGGTTGAAAGTAATGCCTCGTGAAACTTCCACACATACACACTCACTATACATAAAGGTACAGACTGATTTAAAGCAGATACCCAAATGCCCACCTTCCTGGGAAGAGATAGGACTCTGTCACCAAACTACACGTCCCCTGGTGTCTTTTTTCCTATGACACTCTAGCCTCCCTGGAGAAAAATAATTTTTCCTAATTCATGGCGATAAATTATTTGGTTTTTTGTTTGTTTGTTTGTTTCCTTAAAATGTGTTGTGAAGTTTTTGTTGTTACGTGACTAAGGGAACTTAGTTGTGTCCAGGTGAGAAGAACTGATACTCATTAGGAAGGTATGCAGGAATATTCCTTTTGCTTGTGATACATGGTTTTCTATTCTCACGCTGAAGATCAGGAGTCTTAAAACTTGGGACTCAGATGACCATTTCTCGGCCTTTGAGTGCCCCTAAGCGGCCAAAGCAGAAAATACAGCATTTTACAACTCTTGGACTGTCCTTTGGGCCAGCAGCTATGTATGCTTCCTTCTGGGATCCTGATCTCACTTCTCCAGTGTTCTGCATTCTCCTTCTTTCCCCTCTATTAAGAAAGGGCTCCTAGACTTTAATTTGACTTTTCTTACAGACGGGCATTTGTGCAGTATTAATTTTAAATGGGAAATTGTTGGGATGCCGAAGTGGCCGTCTGTCCTGCTCCCCACTTAGGACTTCATATCAGTGCAGTTGTCCTATCAGTTGGGGATTAGGCAGGGGCTCTGGCCCTCCACTGCTGGTCAGCAAATATGCCTTGCTTTTCCTTCGTGTTCACGGAGCTTTGTGTCTTAGGAACAAGTCCATTTGCTGTGGTTTTGTTATGAGCTGTCAGGTCGCCTAATGCCACAGATGGATGTTTTGATTTTTATTCCCTTTTGAAGCTACTTCATGGGGATCAGGCTGCCTCTGAACACATGCAGTTTGTGGGCATTTCCTCTGCATAGGGAGGTAGTTTTAGTAATGGAAAGAAAGTAATTTAATAGCACTTTTAAGACTTATCCTTGGTGGGAATTTATTGGTTTCTCTGTCTCATAATCAAGGCAGAAATTCCTTTTTCATGTCTCCATGGTGTCTCATATGCAACTCTTACCTTTCTAGAGGCTAAAAAAAATGTATGCTACTTTAAGTTATTATCCTATATTTTGAAAAACATAACCTTTCTTAATGGGAAATTTGGTTCAGTTACATATTAAGCAAATGTTTATGCCAAATATTATGTTGGCATAAACAAGACAACAAGCTTCCGGTTTTCATGACACTTAAATTCTGTAGCAGAGAACCTAGAAGTGATGATTAAATAAATGAATAAATTAATATAAGTGAGATAATTCCAGGTAACGATAAAATATATGAAGAAATAAAATAGATTGTTCAGTCGGAGAATGAGTGGGAAGAGAGAAGAGCTATTTTTGATGAAAAGTCAGGGAAGGGTGCTCTGCAAATAGGACATCTGAGTTTTGTTGCCAGTGCAGAGCGGGAACCAAGAGTTGAGCAGCTTTTGAGACAGAGACCAGAAAATGCAAACTCACGGCAACATAAACGTATTTGGATGCATCTGAGAATCAGAACATGATTAGCTAGCGAAGAAGAGAGTAGTAAGAGTAAAGTTGGGGAGTGAAGAAGGACCAGGTTCAGACCCTTTGGGCCTGTGCATGGTGGTTATTCTGGAGATGGTGGTCCTTACAAGGTGCTAATCTCAGTGGCACCTGTAATCTACCTGGGTTTAAAGAAATGGTGATAACAAATTACATTTTCATGTAGATCCTTAAAAGGAAAACCCCAATTACTAAGAAGGTTTGAGTTCTTTAAATTGTACAGGACATAGGATGCTGCTTATATCACAATGAAGCAGACACAAACCAAGCAAACCGGTAAGTACGATAGAAGAATTACTATTTTTAGGTTAGCACACGTTTCCTCTTTTTTTGATGTTTCTTTCACATTTTCCTTACTGACACATGCCCAGTTTTTGAGACTTAGTATCTCACAAGCTAGACTGCCTGAGAGTTACATGCTCACCTTCAACTCTGTGGTCTTATTCCAGCTTTAAGTACTTGCTACTGTGCCCTTGCTTTCTAGAGAGATGTCCTAAGGAGCTGCTGCTCTCCTTGCTGTCGCATTTAGTTAGAAATGTTCTTGAGGATTGCACACCATCTTGTCATGTGACCTCTTAAGCAGATATATTCTTTGCTGCAGCATCAAGAGGGAAAGAGGGGTTTTTCCTGAGTAACTGGAATGCTTTTAATCTCAAAGACAAGGTGTGTTTCCTCTTTGCCAAGGATACAGAACCAAGTCCACCTGTTACCTGGGACAGGGATGTCTGTGAATGAACAACCTTTAACCTTTTCCACCAATGACCTACCTCTTTATTTATCTGGTTGTATCAGACACATTTCTGTGTGTACCTAGAATCCTTTCTCATCAGAACACAGAATCTAGAGATCGCTTAAAACATGCTCACCACCCCCAGGGCTATATTCTCATTATTTTCAAATTGCTACTAACAGGTCCTTAGCTCTTTCTTTAGCTCCATAATTTCCCTGATTCAACAGGCCATGGCCAAGGGTGACGTATTCTTCCCTTTCCCCACAGCCTGCACATCCTTCTCTAGACACCAGCGTTCACAAACACAGGGTCCACACACCAACCCCTTCTACCAGAGACTGTCCGGGGCAAACCCAACCTTCTGTGTCTTCAACAGACTCTGTCATGAGAAAGGTGACAATAAGTCAAAATACAAGCACTTCTACTTGAAACACACGAGGTCGGCAGTCGGTTATCCTTACCCGAGGCATCTGCCTTTCCTCTTGTTTGTAACATTTTTCTCAGACGTCACAAAAATGTTCAAGATGGGACTCTCCCCTAACATAAATGATATTCTTTTCAAGAGCATTTCTAAAATGATCTTTCTTGTACTTTCAGGAACAAAAATAAAATAATGCAAGGTCAAGACACTCTATTATTAATGTAAAAAGTTGACTTTATATGCCAAGAACATAAAAGACATTTTTTTGTGGATTGAGAAGGAGGTTGGGGGTGGGGGCAGCTAAGAAGACCAGATCCTCAGAGGTAGTGGGGAGCATCACTCTTCTTTGGTTTAAAGCAAATATTTGTTTTTTGTGTGTGTTTTTCTGAGATAGAATGGCCAACCCCGGAGCAGCCTGCCTGGCAAAAGCAGAAATGGAAGGGCAGAATGCGTCTTTTATGGAAGTCAGATAAATTTCATGCTCTTTAGCATTGCCTCTGACTGCAGGCCTTTCACCGAGGTCTGGCTCCCTCCCCAGTGGGAACAAAGAAGGAAAAGTGATTAAAGTTCCCTCAGTAATAGACAGCAGGAGGCCATGGTCTTGGCTTCTTCTATAGAGGGAGAGAGAGTCCTTTAACCAGACTTGTGAGAGTTCTTTGAAGAAAAGAAGTTAAGGCTCACAGGGCTGGTAGAGGTCTCTCGTAACATTTGTTCATTTCCTCAACTTGGTATGGCTTCTTTGACTTCCTGCAGTAGCGTCACCCTCTTCATTAAAATGTCTGGGATAAAAGAAGGAAAGTGAAGTTGAGCTCCTAGCTGAGCCAGGGTTCAGCGTGCTCTGCTGTGAGGACGAGTGTTCAGAACTTGACTTTTATAGGGCAATCAAGTAGATACTTCTGATTACTAAACTCTGTGTGTGCGTGTGCACGTGCGTGTCTAAGTCTAAGGAAGAGCCAGAGACAGAACGTGGAGGATTGAATGGACAGGAGAGTGTTTGTTCTGTACGTTAGGTGGCCTGGGATTTGGGATGGCCAGAATCGTCTTTGCCTCCGTCCAATGAACTGGCTAGAGTCCCCCCTCCTCCCCTTCCTTCCCCCTTCCAGGACCAAACCGTTGGACCTTTCCCTTCCTTTAAAAAAAAAAAAGAAAAAGGAAAAGGGGAAAAAAAGGGTTTGCAATCAGTATTCAGACATTCTTATAACTAATAGGATTAGGGGCGTTACAAAGGGATTTGAACAAGATAATTAGTTTACTGCTTAGTCGACAGTGGAGCAAGCAAAATCCTTCTGAGAAAAGGCAGACAAAATAGGTCAGAAAATGTGTGGGAAATGAGGTAAGACCTCTCAACGAGGACCCTGATCAACTTGAATATTATGAAAGGACTCCAGAGCCTTCATTCATTGCTGCAGACCGTTTGCCTTTTTTTTTTTTTTAACTTGGCCACCAGAGGTGTGAAGAAAAGTGACTTACTTAATTTTAGAGTTAACGGGTGTTGTTCTTGGACCCAGAGTATTCTGTTCCAAGGGCATAAATGCTGACTTTAAAGTATTTTTCACAATGTGACATAAAGGGAATGTTTTGGAAACTATGGAGAGCTCTTATCAGGCATTTCACAAGCTGGAAAATAATTATACAATTAGGAGAACTCTTTTTTTTTTAACTCCTGATTTTCTTGAATAGATTCATTACTTCAATTGTTTCCCCACCAAAAAAATCTAGCAAACAGAAATGTGAGGGATGTGTTCTATGCTTAATTAAAGGGCTTTCTTAAGTATTTTTGCTCTACTTTGGATAGTTTTCACTCTGGTAGGATATTCTTAAGAAGCATTTGAATTTTTTAAAAATTACAAAGTCATTTTTTTCTTTTATAGTCACATCACATTCTCCCATCTCCTCTCTATCTTCTTAAAAACTGGTATTAGCAACTGTACAGTTACTGTCTGTGAATTAAAGAATACTTCCAAAAGAATAGTAGGAAGAAAAAAAAAAAACCTTCAGGGTATCTGTGTATATGGACACCATGTACTTTTTTTAGTTAGTGTCAGAATCTTCCAGCAAACACTGGCCAGATCAAAGACATCAGCGGTCGTTAGAAGACTTTTTTGCCTGGCTTTAAGGCTGGTAGAGGAAATGTCAGGGATCTTTGTGCAATGAACCATCTAGTGGCTCCAGAGAGTGGGACTTATATTATCTACCTAGAGGCCAAAGGCGGCTAGTTAACAAAAGAACCCATTGGACAAGGGAAGCAATCAAATGTTACTGTAATGACAAACTGTTAACATATGACATCATAATTAACTTAAATTAAGAAGCCCAAATGTCTGTTTTCATATTCCCAGAGTTTGGTGTGTTTATATTCCTTTTTCCTGTTTAGACAGAATGCACTGTATGTTCTTTTCATGGCATAGTAACACATCATGTTATTTTCCCCTCTTCAAATATATGAACCTATTTTTTGCCATCCTATCCTCAGTCCCTGGTTTAGTTTTAAGATGCAATTTGAAATTAATCTCTTAGGGAAAAAAAAGTAGTGAAGACCATTTTGTATGGTTAGGCCAATTATTCTCTGAATGGGGATGGCTGGTTGGCTAATGGGTTTTTAACTCCAACTTTCCACTGTGGGCAGATGGAGTGCCTTTGTCAATTTATCTGCGATTTATCTGCCTCTTTCTCATTTACTCAAAATGCTTTTGAACACTATGATGGATTTTCAGTGATTGGTACTCATCTTTAATTATCATGAATGATTCATATGTTTGGAGGGTAAATTTCCTCGAATAACCAATTCTGACCAAAAATCATTGTATTAATAGATGGTTTCAGACAAACATTTTCTTAAACTTCACTTAGGATTTAGGGCACAAGATAACTAAGTAAAATTTAAATTGAATTAAAAGAGTTATAGACTGTCTTGGGTATATAGCCCTGCATTTTATTTTTTTAAATTATTTTTAAAAGATTTTATTCACTTATTTGACACAGAGTTGGGGGGGGCGGAGTATAAACAGGGGGAGGAGCAGAGGGAGAGGGAGAAGCAGGCTTTCCACTGAGCAGGGAGCCCGATGCAGGGCTTGATCCCAAGACTCTGGTATCATGACCTGAGCCAAAGGCAGACGCTTAACTGACTGAGCCACCCAGGCGCCCAAGTCCTGTATTTTAGATGTGGAGCAACACCAATGTGAAGAATAACAAGGTTCCTGAACTCCAGAGCAAGGCCAGGTGGAGAAGGCCGATACTAATCTTGGAAAGAATGGCAAAGTGCAGACTGGAATGTGCTCATAGGAACAGGAGTTGGAATGGAAAATGGGGGGAAGGAAGTGTTCTTGTAGGAGGTGGGATTTTAGATCCTTGGACTTCACCATTAAAATGAGGGGGGAAAAAAAGACTTGCAGCTAGTGTTGGATAGGTAGCAGCCTTGGGAAAATGCTGAGGGTTTGTGTTGGGGGGGGGTTCAGTAAATGTTTGCACTGGATCATGGTTGTATGGAATCTGGTGGAATAGAAGTGGAAAAGTAAGATTGACTAATTAGAACAGGAATTTAACTGTCAGGATTCTACTGTGTTGGTGTTGGAGAACCAGTCACCAGCTTTGGAGAAAGGCACGACTCTGTGAGGTTCATGTTTAACAACAAGTGATGGCACAGTCTCTTCAATGCTTTCATTTCAGGGCTGAGGGGTAGAGATTTGAAAGAACCAACTGGAGTTAGAAAGTCTATGTAGGAAGCTAATAATATATTCAAGGTGAAAAGTGGTAAAACCTGATGGATAGTAATAACCATAAAAATAGAAACAAGTTTATAGATGCTAGGAACATCTTGAAGTTACCTAAATTCTAAAAATTGAGAACATATCACATATGGATTTGTGTCTCCCACATATTCATTTACCATTGTAAAACAAGCCTGATCTCCTATTATTAATTATTCTTGGAATTGTTCATTTTAATTATTATCTGATAGTATTAAACTATAACTTACGTATCCTATCATCTATTAGTAGACATTTAGCGTGGTTTGTAATTTTTCTTTACAAAAAGTGCTTTGAAGAACACATTTACCCATAAAATTTTTGGCAACATTGCTCATTATTTTTTGGGCTAGGTTCCTGAGATCATTCATTCATTATTGGACTCATTAGTTGTGAGTAGTGCTGTGTGCAGCCTTTTGCTAGAGAATGGATTATAAATGCTCTCTGGCATCTAAGACATCACAGTTTGTAGTTGGTGTGACAACCAACAGGCCGTGCACACCACAGGCATTGACTGATCCCTGCATTCAAGGAACTGTCCTGGATTCCACCTGGAGAAAAGATGAAGAACATATGGTGCTGGACTTGAAGGAGTTTGCAGTTTATTGTGACAGTATAATTCTGTACCAAAATGAGCATGGCTCAAATAATAAATGCTTAGGGCTTTAGAGAATAGTGCTAAAATATTGTAATTAATTGAATGTCATTCAAAGAACAAATGCTATAAGATTTTCGAGGAGTGGCTAAGCATCACAGACTAGAGTGGTTGAAAGGGCCACATTGAACTAGGTCTGAAAAAAATACACATGCTTTCGCTTCATGTACAATAGAATGGAGGAAATTTCATATGGAAGAACACGAATAAAATCTTAGAAATGAGCTGGAGAATTTTTGATTTGAAAAGTAATAAGGGATTGACCCTAACTGAATCAGAGAATTACAGATGATGTGGTATGTACTGAATGTTCGTGTCTCCTTCAAAAATTCATCTTTTGAAGCCCTAGTCCCCAGGACAATTGTATTCAGAGGTGGAGCCTTTGGAAGTAATTGTGTTTAGATGAAGTCTTGAGGGCAGCCTCCCCATGATGAGATTAGTACTCTTAAAAGAAGAGGAAGACACACCAAGTCTTCTCTCTGCCACATGGGAAGGGACACAGCAAGAAGGCAGCCATCTGCAGGCCACGAAGGGGCCTCTCACTGTGAAGTCACTCTGTGGACACCTTGATTTTGGACATCTCAGCCTCCAAAAGTGTGGGGAGCAAATGTCTGTTTTTTTAAGCCACCCGGCCTGTGGTCTTTTGCTCTACCAGCCTAAGCTGACTAAGACATGGAGCCGTAGGTGGAAACAAATAGGTCAAAATGAGTTGTGGCGTGCCTGGAAGGTCAGGCTCAATATAACATTTATTCTATTATTAAAAGTTGACCAGTGTTGATTTTGTGCAGAAATCAGAAATTCAGTTTGCTGACCAATTTGTAGCTAGGAGAAGAGGAAGAAGAGAAGATACCATGGAATTGCCAAGAAAAACTGAAAGTTAATAAAGGTGTGGATTATAGAGTGAATTGAAAAGCTGAATACAAGGTAGTCTGCCTTGAATGAGTAAAGGAACAAATTTCAAGGGCCCACTTTGTACCAGGCTGTTTGTCATGCTTCTTACAAAGTTTAACTAAGTTGAACCTAGTCTTCTTGGTTTACTTAAAACCTTTCAACTCATATGAAACATTCAAATCATGCAAGTCCTCTGGATGTTTTGAGACTTCATATTAGGAACATTTTCCAGAGTACAGGATTAAGTACTCATATCAGCAAAATGATCACACTTCACAAAATATCTGTTCGCATCTCCAAAGACAGACCACCTTTTTACACAATCGAAGTAAAGATTCTGTGTTTGCTGGGCCGCCCGTTCTCCAATACATGGGATGCCCTGAATCTCAAGACTGCTGCAATATGAAATCTCAGAAAGCATCTACTTCGATATTGAACATGACTTTCTCACTGGAACTCACTGCACTCCTTTGCTGAATATCTTGATTTTATCAACGTGAATCAACAGATCCAATCAAGTCATTCATTTAGATCAGGGGTCTGCAAACTACAGCTCACAAGATTAACGTATGCTTCACCTGGTTTTATAAATAAAATTTAACTGGAATACAGCCACACTCATTTTGTGTCTAGTCTATGGCTGTGTCCTCACTACCACCATGGGCTTGAAAGTGGGGTAGTTAGTTGTAGCAGGGACTGTGTGGCCTGCAATGTCTAGAATATTTCCAGTCTGGCTCTTTGTGAAAAAGTTGGCTGACCCCTGCTTTCAGTGCAAAACAATTACATTGCACTCTATTGGGTATGATCAGTAATAGTTCTTTTCATGAAAAACAGCTTTCTTTGTAAAAGCAGGCAAAGTCTAAAAATTAAGGAGAATGTAAAATGCAGGCTCTAGAAGCACCACAGGGTTAGCAGCAGGGATTAATGAGATAACATGTAAAACATTGAGATAGTGGCCTGGAATGCAGTAAGCACGCAAAAATTATTAGCATTTTTGCCCCATTCATTTAGTTATGTCATGCAGTTTTTAAAACTTAAATTCTCCAGGTGCCTGGGTGGCACAGAATCGGGAATTGAGCCGGGTCTTGATTTTGCTCAGGTCATGCATGGTCTCAGGGTCCTGGGGTCAGGCTCTGTGCTCAGCGGGGAGTCTGCTTCAAGATTCTCTCTCTCCCTCTGCCTTCCCCCTCCAATAAATAAATAAATAAATAAATAAATAAATAAATAAATAAATAAATAAATAAAACTTTTTAAAAAAACTTAAACTGTGTAATGACTCCCAAATGTATATCTCTAGCCAGGCTCTGGTCTCTAAATTCCAGAGTCTTGTCCCACTGTCTACCCCCCATCTGCATTTGCACATGTGAGAGGCAGAGTCTGCATCTTAACATGTGCAAAACTGACTCCCCGGTCCTGCCTCCCAAATTGGCTTGGCCAGTGAATTGTCTCCTCTCGTTAATGGCGTTCTCTGGTTGCACAAGTCAGAAAACCAGGGGTCATCCTTGACTTCCCTCCTTAGCACATACCCCCCCATATCCAGTCCTGGAGGCAAATCCTATTAGTTCTGCATCCAAAACATATCCAAAATCTTACCACTCTTCCTCTTCCTCCACTGCCTGGTCCAAGCTGCTTCCAGCACACACCAGGGTATCAGAATAACTTCTTCAGTGGTCCTTCTGATTCCATTTTACCTCTTGTTCTATGATTTTCCAAACAGTAACTGTTAATCCTGTTAAAACATAAGTTTGAGCATGTCACCCCCTCTTCTCATAACCTTGAAGTGGCCTCTAAGCAGCCTGTGGTTCCATTAATATGAGGCTGCTAGTTCCTGCCTTATCTTGACCTCCCCAGTCTCTCTGGCTTCACATCTGACTTCATCTGTTACAGCTCTCACATTGCTCATTCTGCTCAGCAACACTTGCCTCCTTGCTGGTACTACAGTATGTCGGTAATATTTCCACCTCAGGGCCTTTGCATTTGCTGTTCCCTCTGTCTGGAACGTTTTCCCCTCAGCGACATGGCCTGCTACCTCCTTCATAGGGTTTATAAAACTTTTTTCTCCCTCACTTTGCCCATACAGACAAAACTATATAAAATTTGGCTTCTTCATCTCCTTGCTTCGGATTTCCCTTCCCTACTTTATTTTTCTCCATAGAGTTTATCATCTAACATACTACATTGTTTACTTATCTGCTATTGTATGTCTTCTAGTACTAGAATGTTAGCTCTCTGAGGGTTAAATCTTATGAATAGCTATTTCCCCAAAGATAAAGCAGAGCTCTGCACAAAAAAATAGAGGGGGCCATGGGTTGGATGGGTTGTTCATCTGTATTTGTCGAATGGATTGTTATTTTCTTTGTCATTTTCAAGGCTACCGTTTATTGAATACCAACCATAACAGTGCTAATGCAGTACTAACTCAGGCTCAGTGCTGAGGTATAATTTCTGTCTTACAGAAAAGGCTCATAGAGGTGAAATGACTTGTTCTAAGCCAGAGCCTTAGCTTGCTGGAGCTGCTCTAACAAAGTATGGCAAACTGGGTGGCTGAAGCAACAGAGATTCACTGTCACAGTTCTGGACCTGGAAGTTTGGGCAGAGCTGTTTCCTTTTGAGGTCTGTGAGGGACAATCATTTCCATGCCTCTGGCCTCGCTTCTAGTGCCGGCAAGCTTTGGCTTCCCTTGACTTGGAGGAGAATCACCGATCTCTGTCCTCATCTTCACGAGGCATTCTCTCTGCTCTGTATCTGTCTTTGTTTCTGTCCAGTTTCCCCTTTCATGAGGATACTAGTCATTTTGGATTGGAGCTCATTCTAATGACCTCATGTTAACTTCTTTACTGCTGTAAAGACCCTTTCTCCCAGTAAGGTCACATTCTGAGGTACTGAGAGTGAGGATTTCCCTGTGTGAATGTGAGGGAAACACAGTTCAACCCATAGCAGTCATTCATGTCATTAGTAGAGGAGCTGCACTTCAAACTGGGATTCCAAAGCTCCTAATATGCCGATGTCTGAACCCATATGTGTATTTAGTAATAGTTATTAAATGCCTACTTTGTGCTGTGGACTCTGCTAGGAACTGTGGATAGAGCTTAGCCCTTGACCTTGAGGAGCTCATTCTGTAGCAGGAGAGAAAAACATCAAGTTAAGACCTATGGCTTAAAAACACCCAGAAAGCATCTCACCTGCCATTTTTAATTATATCGAGCTTTCCATCTATTAGGCTTATTTTGCCAAAGCCTTCTAATGAAATAGGTCCACCATTTAATTTAATTTTCAGTGGGGTTGCCAGAAGTGCAATTAATTGATAAAAGTTCCAACTATGAAATTTTGCTTTGAAAAGCAGTCTGCCATATCTTTATATACCATTAAATTCAATCATATGCTTGTCATCTTGGCAGAACATCTTGATATACTTGAAGAAACATGGTAGTGGAAATAAAAAAAATATTGTCAGTACTACACTGTAGGGTTTCCAAATACAAATGTTAGCATGATTGGGTTATACCGATCCATCATTAGGTTGCATTTCCCTGGAGTTGAACTACATCTGAGCTTGGCAAGGATGCATTATCACCAGTCAGAGTGGGAACCATGGGTCAGTCTCCCAAAGAAGATATATAGTCTTGTGTACTCTTAGGATTGGATATGCTTATGTTGCAGACTTTAAATCAATTTCTGAAACCTTTCTACAGATGTTGACTGCTGCAGGTCTGTAAACAGCAAAGTGTATTGTGAAATGCAGCTAATGCACACAGCCTCAGAAAACCCTGAAATATGGGGCAATAGAAAACAACACAAGAATAAAACAGGGCCAGTACGAAATTTGCTGAATAGTCTCCTCTGTTTAATGACGTCCTTTAAACGATATTACCTCTAAAGGAGGAGTTGCCATTTTCTCTGATCAGTGCATCATCTTTGTGCAGAATCTTTAGAATATTCTAAATTCTAGAATATTCTTTTGTGGACCTTATTACTTCAGATGGATTGGAATTGTTTGCAAAGTGTGATATATGCTGATAATTAGAAACCTCTCATTTTTTAAATGTTCAAGTCAAATGTATTTAATTGTGCTCTAATATTTGGGAGTGGGCTGGGCATACTTTTAGCAGATTTACTAGTGAAAAAGTCAGAATGCCCCAAGTCAGGCCCTTACGAGGAATTTTAACTACTGTGAGCATCTGAACACAGATGTTCCCTTCAGTTAAAATTGTACCCCACACTGGACAAAAATATTTAACTTTGCATTGACAAGACTTCTTACTTAGGGGCACAATAGGGTTATATGAAAGTGGTTGAATCTTCCATATATTAAAAAACAAATCCTCTTCATAAACAGCAAACTTTTGATTAATAGAAAATATGATCTTAGTATAGATTTACCCTCTCAACCACAAACTGATGAAAACCTGTGGTGACCAGGGTGGCAAGGGGTGGGGGGAGGCACGTGGCTATGTCCTGGTCCAAGACAGATCCTGTTCTTTTATGATCTAAATTTTATGTCATTCGCTGATGACTTTTTTTTTTTACTTATGTTTTGTGCTCCATGCACAGATAACCATTTTCTTAAATCATGTTTCTCTGCCTCTTGTGAAGAATTCTCAATCTTTTGTTTAAATTTGCCTCAGATACATAATTTTAATTAGTCACCAGCATGTCTAGGTCGGTTTGCTTCCTTCCAATACTGATAACAGAGGGTCATGCTTCTCTCATCCAAACACACACACTCTCTCCTCTTTCTCTTCTCTATCTCTTTCTCTTTCTCTCTTTTTCCTTCTCTCCCCTTTGTGTTCCTTTACACACACACACACACACACACACACACACACACACACACCCATAATCCCCTTTCTGTCTCTCTGAGTTCAGGACCATACAGCCCTTGAGGGTTGCTTGGAAAAGTATAACTTCCAAGCGAAAGAAAAGCTTTTTAAGAGTGTGTTCTCTCCGCTCACAGGTCACTCGCTGTGATTAATTCCCTTGCAGATTATCAGACATTCCATACAACAGCCCAGAACTGTCTTTCAACCATAGGTTTTCCACTCTATGAGGATCCTAAAGGACTTTGTTGAAAAAAAAAAAATTTCTGTCACTATTATATTCCAGGCATAAATGACCCTCATCGGAGAATGCAACTCATATTAAAAATAATTTTATTAAAGCAAGAACATAATAACATTAATAACCACATAAATGATTCCACCAAGGGATGCATAAATTGCTGTTTAAGACAAAAAGAAAAAAATGCACATGTTATGGTTGTAGGTGGGGAGGAAAAGCAAAAGGGGTTCAGATGGAGTCTTAATGAGCTCTTGGCTTCTCTTCAACAGAGAAAAGAGGTGTGGAGGGGGCGGGAAGTGTAGTTTGTACATATTGGGGGGGCAGAGCATGTTTAGGAATGGAGACCACTTTCGTGAGGAGTTTGGAGGGTGAACGGGGTTATAGTGTGAAACAGGAGGAAGGGGCAGAGTCACACCTGGCCGACTGCGAAAGCTCTCCAGCATAGGAGTGAGGTGACTCTCTTTGTGTCTTTAAAGTTCTCTGCTTAGAGAGATGGACACGGAACAAGAGAGGGCATTGGCTGGAGACACAGATTTCAGGTTCATAAGATTTATCTGGAGACTCAGGAGAACAGAATAGCAGTGTTTGCTGCATTGCCAGCTAACTCAGTGGAATTTTCCCTGCAGTTGAAAAGATGGCTGAATTTTTAACTCTATTACTTCATATTTTTCAAAGGAATGTTTAGATATGTTATGGATTGAGACTTTTTCAGATGGAAGAGTTGGCTGAGGAAAAGTAAATGGAAGTGAAAATTTTGCTAATAACACATTGAAATGGGAAAAGGCAACTTTTCTTGCTTCAGTAGTTTAGAAGTGACTAGAATAAGTCACATGAATCCGAATCTTAGAATTGAGTGGAATTTTATTTTATTTTTTTTATTTTTTTTTTTTAAAGATTTTATTTATTTATTTCACAGAGGGAGAGAGATCACAAGGAGGCAGAGAGGCAGGCAGAGAGAGAGAGAGGGGGAAGCAGGCTCCCCGCTGAGCAGGGAGCCCGATGCGGGCCTCGATCCCAGGACCCTGAGATCATGACCTGAGCCGAAGGCAGAGGCTTTAACCCACTGAGCCACCAGGCGCCCTTGAGTGGAATTTTATTTCTCATAGGTCATATCATGGCTGGGAAATCTCCAAGTTCTTTATAGCAATATATCAGGGAATGCAGTGACATTTTCAGTGTATACTGTTCACATTATTTGTGCATGTGCACACACAGCGTTGGTGATTAGAAAGTCTTTTATTAAAAGATGAAGTATTGAGTAGGGCACAGAAGATTCACTCTGGTCTTTTTAAAAGGGCTACTGAAATTTCGACTTACGTTTTACTGTGTGTAGACACAAACAGAATGGATTTAATTTCTTTGCCCATGAGAGATAGCTGCCTTCTTGGGAAAGGCCTAAAATATTTCTTCCAGGGTAGAACCTTGAAGACTTAAAGGTTCAAGAGATTGGTGCTTTAGGGGACAAGGCATGGAAATGATGCATTTTCTCATAACGTTTAAATGCATTTTGGCCCAAGCAGATAACTTTTTGCTCAAGGCGCTTGAATGGATCATTCATTCATTCATCACAGGTTTATTGAACCATGGCTAAAATATCAAGGCATCAGTTATCAGGGGAGAACAGGAGAAACTAAAATAGAAACTAAAAATGTAGTTTGGAACAAGGCCACGAATGGCTTTGTAATCATGGTTAGCAAGTATTTATTGAACACTTACTACATACCAGGCAGTCCCGGGCTCTGGTAGTCCGTATTGTAGAAGTCAGCCTGGCACATATGAGGATAACTATAGCTTTGAAAGTAGATGAGGTGACCCACCAAGCCCTGCAGACCATTACGATGCAGTGGTTTCTGGAATGCAGAGAAACAAAACCTGAGATTGGGGAGGAAGGGTCAATGTGTAAGAAGAGCACCAGGGCACAAAGACAGACATCCGAGGAAGACAAGGGAGTCAAACGCAGCAGACGCAGGACGGAAGACTCGAGTCGTTTTGGCCATGAGGACACCATTCGACTCTAAAGAACAAAGGAAATACTAGTCCGGCACCTGCTGGAGGAGACGTGAGTTGCTGTGATATCAGGGATTTGGTCTTCACAGCCAAGGAGGAGTAGGGCAAGGTGTCGATGACATGTATCAGTGTGGGGAGGGAAGGGAAGTGGTCCCAGAAAGCCTCCATTTTTCTAGCAGATTCAAAGACAGACTTGTTTTCCTGGATCTAGGAGACTAAGTATAGGGTGAGAAGCTTGAAGAGAATGGTCAAGCGAATCACTGCCTCTAGCTGTCACTGTGGCAGATGGCAAAGGGCAAGGACGAGATGGGTTCAGGGAAGGAGGACCGTCAGGGGCTCCCCTGAAAGTGAAAGCTATAAATGTGTCATAATGTTGTTATCTGATTTGATTTTCATTCTCCTGTTTTCCCCAGAAGTGGTCCATAGGGGAAAAAATAAATCAACTTAATGGATATTTAAATTTGTCTTGTTGGTTTTAGGGTACATGTGATGGCTTTTCAGACGGGTGGACTTCCTGGTCCCCAGGCTCCAGGATCAGACCTGGATGGAAGCTCTAGCTTGAGAGACTTTGTGGTCTATAAACCGAGGATGTTTTCATCACGGTGTTTTCTTGTTTTCTTTTTTCCTCCTCCTTTTTTCTTCTCTAACACCTCCTCTTCCTCCCCCTCCTTCTTCTCCTCCTCCTTCCCCCCTCCCAGAATTAGTAATAATGTAACAGTCGATACCCCAGGAGGGTACCAGTGCAATAAATGTTTCCTATTGCCTTTGTCGATGTCATTTTTACCGCTTTTAGTAACTTAGCGTTGCTTTTCTGTTTCAGTTTTAAGAGAAAAATTCTTTCAAGTCTCTCTGCTGACTAGTCAGTCAATTCTGTGTCTCTGCCTTCTGTGGCATGTAAATATCGTCCAACTATCAGCTGTACCTCCTCCATGGAACCTTCTCTGATACTCCAGGGCTCCCAGCGCCGGTGTCTCTACAATATACCTTGAGGCTTAACTGCATTCTCTGTAGGCCTCCTAACGCATACTCTCTTTGTCTTTGCAATAGCATCAGCCCCTTACTTGGACACAGAGATAAGTGTCTTCTCCTTAGGTAACGCATGTAGAGGAACCGCCCAGGGGAGATTCAGTAGGGCGCTGGCAACACGGATCAACAGCAGCCTGCTAACAACCATGTCCATTCCTTCCATCTTTCTCGCCCCTTTGCCGGCCATTAATGCAGAGAGAGCGCTGCACCCAACCCTGTTATTAATTTATCTGCTATTAAAATGATAAATTGGTTTCTGCTTCAGTAATTCAATGTGCTTGAAGCCTACTCTTCCCAGAATCTTGTTTTTATATTAATGTGTTACTTTAAAAGGAGATATTTCTTACCTGAATATCAAATTCTCAAGAATTCGCTCTTTATATTTAATATTCACTTGGACCCATTTTTTAAAAGATATTTTTAAAGAATGTTTTAAAATTAAATTTTTCTCCAAGGAAGAGCTGGAGGGATGCCCACTGCAGAACATGTTAAAAAAGACCTACATAGAATCAGAAGACATCCCCTCGTTTAGACTTCGCCCTTTCTTCTCAGAGGTATTGTTTTCATCCTGTAAACAGGCCCAGTGTTTGCTGTTACCTCTGTTAGCAGAAGCACATTTCACTTACAGATGACTTATTGGGGTCCGTACTTCATGCATCGGCCAAAAACATGTGTATGGCCTCATGGGTGTGTCCATGTGTATTTTTCCAGGATCGGGTCCCCAGAATTTGTAAGACTTTCCAAGGCTTTTCTCTTATAAAATATAAGAATACCTGCTCTTGTGGAAAAGACCTTTCAGTTCCATAAAATTAAGTTCAAACACAAGTTCTACCGCTTCCTAGTTTGGCCACCTTCGACACCTGAAGTGACTGTCTAATCTTAGTTTCCCTTAGGGTTCCCTAAGGATGTCCTCAGTAGGCTAAATGGTGCAAGGTATGTACAGCCTTGGCCCATGGTGGGTGCTTCATAAATGCTACGAAGATGTCTTTCCTCTGGTCTAAAAATCATCCTTGCCATCCCGGCATTTCTCTTGCTCATTCGCCATCAGAGACAGAAACCAGCTGCTCCAGTCTCTGTGCACAACAACTGTCTGTGTGCTTAAAGTACTTAAGCAAACCCTTGCCTCCTTAACGACAGGTTAATTCCTTTGACCCTTCTTCGTAGCCAGTTGTCAGAAGGGAATTTTCTCAGTGGTTTGCCCACTTAAGGTGATATATCTCTGGAGGCAGGCAGTTGAAGGGCAAAGCTGGAATTGTGAACAACAGAGCTGAGCCCTGAGCTTGGTGTCTTGTTTTCCTGGGCTGTGCCCCGTTGCCCAGATGGTCTCTGCTCTGCAGTGAGGGAGCGATCAACTTGGCGTGATGTCACAGGGTTCCTGTCAGCCCCAGACACCCCTGGCACCTAGAAATGGGGAGTCAGTGTGAAGAAATGTTATTTTTTTAAGGGATGCATAATAAAGAAGAAAGAGTGAAGCAGAAATGGGGGGGGGAGTTTGGAGAAAGGCTTTGAATTGCATCCAGCATTTCCAGCCAGTCTGGAGCCAAGAAAAGTCAAAAATCAGTATGCGAGAGTGACCATCCAAATACCTCTTTCCTTTACTGTCAGAAGTGAATCAGGCAGCTTTAAAAGCAAGGACTTTACAATTCCAGAATTGTAAATTAAGAGCAGATAAAAGAAAATATGATGTATTTGAAATGAATAGCTGCAGCAAAAAGACCCCTCTGCATGTTTATCTGTTCAAAGAGTTAACTAAATTTTAGATGGAAAAATATTACAATCCTGGGAGAGGGGCCTGGGTGGCTCAGTTGGTTATAAGCATCTGACTCTTGATTTCAGCTCAGGGTTGTGAGATTGAGCCCTGCCTTGGGTTCTGCACTGGGCTTGAAGCCTGCTTGAGATTCTCTCCCTCCCTCCGCCCCCCCCACACACATGTTCCCTCTCTCTCTCTCTTTCTTTCTCTCTCTCTCTCTCAAAAAAAATTATAATCCTAAATTCCAGACCAGCTATTCATATTATCAACTGTATGTACAGAGAGTGTGAGTAGGTAACTCCATCAAAATAAATGATGTTCCAAAAATCCAGCCTATACCCACCTCCTCTTTGTTGTATCAAATGAAATAAATTAGATGAAAATATCTTATCTGTGTTAGTTTTGGGTCTGATTTATTGTTAATATTTTTCCAGAACAAAGGCAGGAGAAAATTTAGAGGCAAAACCTAGACATTCATGATACATGGGGATTGTGAGCAGGACAGAAACAGAGTTTGCCCTGATGAGTGCTTGCTGAAAGGAGGTGGCTTCCAGCAGGTAAAGATAGTCCTTCGAAGGCCATCCGCCTTCCGTTTGAGTCACACGTTATCCATAATATTCTGACTTCCTGCAGCTGTTAGTAAAAACCCCAGGGTCTTGGCAACGACTTCCAAGCCCAGCAGTTTTCCCTGTCAGATGGAAAAGCAGTGTGGTCTCTGAGGAATCAGGATGGAGAGTGAGGGCTCTGTGCATCTGGCGAGCAAGGGAGAAGGGCTCAGGAAGATGTGACTGTCTTACCAGAGAAAGATCCAGAGGTTCTCCCTGGGCACTGCGGGGATCAGTTGTGAGATGTGTCATCAGTAAATTAAGAGTTACAATAGCCAAAGTGGCTGTATTTTAAAAAAATTACATTTTTAGAAGTCTGTGGAAGGTTATCCTTATTCTAACATTGCTCTCATTTGAATCCAAACATCCTTTCTTGATTTGGGGAGAAAAAGATGGAGTTAATCGCTAAGAAATTCTTGTGGGAAGGTGCCACAGCCTGTGTTTCATGGAGAGAAATGGGTTACAAATTGCTGGTGGAAGCCAATAGGCAAGTCCTCTTCCCTTGATGCAGGAGAGGGGATCTGAAAAGGAGGGATAATCATCTTTATTTGCCACAGCACGGTTAGAGTGAAAGAAACAACTTTTAAGAAAAAAAGTAAAACCTTGCACAGTCTGTCTTCCTCCCTCCCTCTCTCTCAGTCTGTCTCTCACATACACATGTACTGCTACATAAAGCAAAAAAAAAAAAAAAATCAGAACACTTTGCAATAGTAATACAGTCAAAATCACGAGGGTTCTCATGTTACTCACTAGATATGTGAGGACAAAGAAGGGAACGAGAATAGTATTAGAGGGATCTACAGCTCTTCCTCAGGGGGAAGATAGTAAGAATGAGTCTGAAGAATGAGAAACCACTGGTCCAAAAGAAATGGAAATTTTATAAGCTGGGATTTTACCAAGCCTGTACCCACACAGTGACATTTGGAGCCCAGAAAGCACATGGGACCATCTGTGTCAATAAACTTAACCTGCTATCCATTGTCTTTTTGAGAGACTTAAGAAATCTACCTATTTCCTAATCTTTCAGAAATACTCACTAGCATCCATGTGCTAATACTGCACTAGTTTAACAGTACTATCTATCCTGGTTATGTATTTAAAAGTTTGCACTTTAATATGATCCAATGGCCATAGTTGTTTAAACATCCCAGACTATGATTTTTAAGAATTACTTTCCCTTCAAGTAACCAGTGGAAAACATATTTCAGTCATTACTAGAAGGGCTTTCCCTTTCGACTTGTGTATTGAATTGTGAAGATTCAGTGCTTTTCTTGAAAATTACTTCATTTTCTTTTGACTGTTATTATGGTAACTGTGAAAATAGGCATTGTCTCTGTACCCAGGAACAGAAAGAACTGTAGGCAAGGGCTTTTGGAAACTTAGTTTAGTTTTTATTTATTGGGAAACTTTGTCTCTGGGGAATTACTGAATATTTTCAGTCAATGAGATTATTGGAGAAGGATAGACAACGTATAAATTTCATTTTATTGCATTGTTTTCCAATTTACAGAGAGAAAACATTTTTTTTGTTTTGATTTGGTTAGAAAGAAGAATATGGAACAATAACACCCTTATTAACCAGATTATTAAGGACTTAAAAATAATTGATAATTAGAAACTAGAAAATTTATAAGGAAATGCAAAAGGCATGGGACCTAGAGCATTTAAGTTTAAAAATAAAACTATGAAAGCTATTTTATTTATAACTGTTACTAAACAAATTAAAATACAGTCTGGAACCCACTGCTATGATTTATTTTAGGATTGACGGCTCAGTGCTTTTTTTATTTTTTTTAATTCCTGAAAACATGATTTGAAATGTCAGACCTGCCAAGAATATAGTCAATAACTGAGAACCTGTGGCCTTTTTTTTTTTTATTTTTTCAGTCATCAACATTGGTTTCCTAGATAGAGGCAAAGAACCTTTGATAATGTCCAAACTTGATCAAAATACAGTTGGGCAACTGAATCTTCAACATATGTTGACGCATTTCTTTTATCTCTAGGAGACCATTAGAGAATCACGCCTCTTCTGTCTCTCCATACATAAAATGAAAATGATATTGCTTCCCCTGTCTAGAGATTCTGCAAGAACGAATATGAAATCCCATTATGCCTATGCCCACGTCTGTGCCCCACGGTGTTGGACATTTCATTGAATGGAACATTAAAAACAGAGCATAACCAATAAACTTTCTATTGAATTTTTAGATTTTAAGCCTCATTTTAGATATTTACAATTCTATTTTCATTTTAGTCTACCAGAATTTCTCAGAGTACAACACTCTAATATCAGAAAGAGCAAATGATTCTCACTGGAGCAAAATGGACCTGGACAGACACTAACTTTGTGTTAACTTAATCTCCTTACCTACTGTCAGAGACCATGTAAACCACTCCCATCGATAGGAGACCATGTCCTATTTTCAAAGATCTTCTCTACCAAAAAAATTCTGCCCATATTTCTGATGGAGAAAAGCTTTGATCCAGCTAGGTTTGCTAATTTTTATTAATTATACAAATAATACAAATAGGATTTTTAAAATTCTCTTCCAATTTTAACAAGTCTTTACGCTGAGTCAAGATGTTATGAAGAATTACAGTAAGGTATTTGCTTATTATGTGTATTTGGAAAAGCTGTAGTATAAATCTGACATTTGATTTGGAAGTATACTACTTCTTATAATGCAATGAATGTTGTGATGTGTATTTGGCAGTGTACAATTCAGTCAATTACAGCATCTGAACCCATATTTGTGGGATGGTTAAGTTGAATAATAAAATGAAAATAAAAAGACCCCAGCATTTGTCTCAGAATAATCTCTTTGAACAACAGCAACAATAAAAAAGTCAAAGTCAGCCAAAGCAAAAGAATAAGAACTTTAAAATACTCAGGTTTGTGGGCTTGTCTATAAATACACATGTTTTTTAAACCTCTACAAAAGGGTTTTATTTTCTTCAATGTTAGGTGGCTTTGAAGATCTCCCTGAGCACATAAGTCACTGGCATCCTCACAGACCTGGTTTTGCTCCTCTCTCACTGGCCATGTGTCCCAGCATTCCTGAAGTTTCGTCCACTATCAGTAGCTGTCAATCAGTCCTGCTTTCTGATATGACCCATGGGTCTAGGGGGATCCATAAAAACCCATATAACCCCCTCATTGCTAAGGTTATGATTTCTTTGGAATTAATCCATTGACTTTTTTTAAAGATGTTATTTATTTATTTGAGAGAGAGAGAGAGAGAGAGAGAGAGAGAGAGAGAGCATGAGCTTGGGGAGGGACAGAGAGAGAGGGAGAAAGAGAGAGAGAGAAAGAAGCAGACTCCCCGCTGAACAGGGAGCTGGATGCAAGGCTTGATCCCAGGACCCCAAGATCATGACCTGAGCCAAAGTCAGAAACCCAATCAACCGAATCACCTAGGCGCCCCTATCCACCAACTTAAAAAAAAAAAATATCTAGGTCACTGCAGCCTCTGCAGATGGTCCCTGTGCTCCCTGCTAATGCAGCTAAAAAATCCTACTGCTCAAAAAAACATGAGTTGGGACTCATAACTGGTTATTGAATTTTGTTAAGATGGATAAAATTTTCCAAGATCTCAGAAAAAGAAAACCATTCGTACTTTGTTGGTTAATTTCCTACTAATACACATGTAAGTGACAGGTGTGTGTCGCAATTACTTAATCAATGAGTATTTCTCACAAACATATAAGGAGGCTGAGAACTGTACTCCATTGTGAGCCCTGAAACTGCTGGGGTTAATTTTCTATGCATGACAACTAAGTATAATTTATACATATATCATTTTATGCAGTGCTTTCGTGGCAAATTGATCTAAGTGCCTTTTTGGAACAGTTGTTGGGCAGAATTGATTTGGTGGCCAATAGACTGACTTACACAGCAAAATTGTATCTGGGTGTATTCTGGCATCTAAATAGAGTTTTAGGCAAATGGAAGGGTCAGTGGTTCTGGAGAGCAGTTCTTCGTCAAGTTAAACTGAAATTCTGTGACAGATGTTATTAAAAGAGATTCAGTGAAGTATGGTGGGCGAGGCTACCCATTGACAGCTGGCAACAACTACCAAAAAATGTACTTGAGTTGCATTAGAAATTTTCAAGGAAATTATGTCTCACTGAAAGTGTGTAGTCTGACATGGTCAAAGTAGAATTGATGAGATGTTCTAATTACAAAATCTCTGTCACAAGGTAAGGAAATGGCTTTCCAGAGTGGACAGATGGGGAGGGTGAGGTAAGGATGCATATTAGATGCATTTGTACTTTCTTTCATTGCAAACTCGCGACATCTTTTCAAACCCAGGACAGTGCCAGCTTGGAGCACGTTGGGTTTAGCTTCCTAAGGACAGAGACTTTATTCTGTTCCCTTCTGTGTCCCCGGAACTTGTTAAATGCCCCATCGGTTGCTTTAAGTTCTAAAGATCCTCTTCCTCATGTAGGTTGGATATAACCATATCCGCTCTGTGTTGTGAACACTGTATGATGCGCGTAAAGCCGTGGGACAGCGTCTCAGAGATGCTGTAGGAGCACATTTCCACTAAGTATCTAAAAGACCCAAGTTGGACAGCTGGAACTCTTGAGCTCTGAGTCTTTCCTCTTCAGCACAGTTGGTGTTGTCTTGCTGTTTGTTTTGCCCTGTACCTTCTGTCAGGGTTTCCTCTTCTCATCTCTCTGAATTCTGTCCCCTCTCTGTCATCTCTTTTCTCCTGACCATCTTCTTTTCTCTCTCCTTCATATTTCCACACAGTTCTCAGTCATTTCTTTGCTTTTCCTTATCTTGTTCAATTCTGTCTGCACTATGGCAGTTTCCTTTTGGTCCCTTCAAGATGGCGGCAGTGAGAAGCACCTACTCTGCTGCTGGGGATCCAGGCCTTTCCGATGGCGGTGCGACCCCCACTCCCTCCAGCTGTGAAACCCCACTCAGGGTAGCTCACCGGATTTAGGACCAGAAGTTGCTTTTCAGATCTCATATCTGTGGCTAATTCTCTTTTAGATAGAGTCCGGAAATCATGGTATCGTGGAAATAGGGCTTTGGCTCTCCTCAAGATGTCTGCTGGCTGCATAATCAAGGGTGGTTTGTACATTAAGTGGAGACATTAGCTGAAGATTGCCTTTCAAAATTTATAAAATGGCTTTTTGCATTCAGAGCATTATGACATACTTGGATACGGGTTATGAACCTCTTATCCTTCTTTGTAATTCAGAAACTGTGTATGATGAATTTAAATTTCCTGAATTTAAAAGGTATCTTAAAATAGCTCAGTGCTTACTGGGATTGTTTTAAGTATTTTTTGATAATGACAGCAATATAATTCCCAGATCCCGTGTTTAACTATAAAAAAGATTTTCCTGTTTTATCCAAGATTGAACTTTGATATAGATATGGTTGGCATGCTCAAAGTTTACCTAAATTATAGTACATCTTGCAAAATCCTCTTTGTTGTTACGTTTTTCCACATTGAAATGATAATATGGAAACTTACTGAATATTATTAGTATGTTCGAAGTCCCATGTTAAATATTTTTTATAATCTCAACAGCGCTGTGAAATGTGTTCCACATATTAGTTTTAATTTGAAGATTAGGAAATTGAAGTTTAGAAGAATTAAAACATTTTTAAAAAGCCCGACACAAGGTCGCAGAGCTAATCAATGGCTCGTCCAGGATAAAACTCTTAGATGGTTATGGCAGAGATCAAGCCCTCCAAGTTCACGATGAAGTGGCGGTAACAGACAGAAGCCTGGAGAGTCGCACGGGGCTATAGCGGGTCTAGCATTTGTCGGCCACTTGCTTTGTGCTGAGTGCTCCGCTAAGCCTTGCACAGGCTTTATTTCAGGCCTTGCACAAGCTTTATTTCAGCTCTTCTTTGTTTCAGCTCTGAGGAGGTAGGTGGTTTTATCATCCCCCTCTTTTGATAAGGTGGGTGAAGGGTTAGAGAGGTAGACCGGCTTGCCCAGGTAACAAAGCCAGCGAGATGTGGATCTAGATGGCCTGGTTAGAGTAATGTGGCTCTCATACATGCGCTGTGCTCTTCTGTCTGTTCGCAGGGAGACGTATGATTGTTCTCACCCAGTATGTGTCACATTAATTAACACTGAAATGTACCTACCAGCTTCCGCCCTTCACGACCATGCTTCCTTTCCACTTCCTGTACAACTAGCGACCCTGAAGGGAAGTCTCAGAAAGGAGAGAAAACATTCATGGAGAACGCCTCCCACCCTCTCCCCAGTCTCGTATAAGTCTTGAGGGGCGACCTTGAGAGAGTCCAACAATACCAGATGATTCTTTGACTATGTAGCACGAGTCTGTACTACGTAGAAACTAGCCTTTCTCTTGAACTAATGAAAACATCTCTCCCCTGTGAGACTCATTTTTTTTTCTTATTCTCATGCAACTATTTGGATCTTCAGACACATGAAAATAATTCTCTTCCATTAAATGTATTATTTGATTCTATATTATAACAAAGAGTTTCATTAAGTAAACTATACTTTTTAACAAATTAGGAAATAAAGCTGTGATGACTTTTACAGGTTGGCACAGTCGTTTCCCACCCACGTTTATATTTATTTGCTTCTCTAAGTTAAAATCTTGGCAAATACTCAGTTATCATTACTCAGTAGTTTCCAAGGTAGTCTATGGAAGTACAGATTTATGATATTCCTGGTCAAACTCTAAGAGAGGTTAAACCGTGGAGGAAAATAAAATTACCAGTAATTAAATTTACAGGCAGGTTTGCCATCAAAAGCAAATTTATTGCTTCATAGCGAAAGATAGTTTAGACACTTTCACATAAAGCGAATCCATTTTTACATGATATAGGTATTATACATTGCTGTTTCAATTTATATAATGAAAATGATATCATTGCACTCTGAGGTTAATGGGATACTCAACTGGAAACCATACGTCGTGAGTAATAAAATAGCAGCATGGCAGTATTGGCTCTTTGGTTAAAAGCTGATACAGTATTTCAGCACCATTATATTACATTCTACCTTTTAAAAATCTTTAGAACAAAGTAAGAAGCAAAGGCATGCTGGTTTTAAAAGGCGCTTTCTTGAAAGTTGTCTTTATTTTTTTAGGAATAGAAAGATTAAATGAGGATCTATAAGGAGTGGTGAAGATAAGCATGTTTGACAATGATTTTCATTTTACCTCCTTTTAATTTTTTTTCTAGAGACTACTCCAGAGAGTCGGAAATTATCACTAGGGGTTATAATGTGGGATTGTTTTAAATTGAAGATCACTGAGGTATATTTAAGTATGAAAAAAACTTTTTTAGATCATAATATTTAACATTTTCCTACCTAAATTACAGCTAGTGAGATATAAGTAAGATTTCTACATAACTAAGGTATATCTCTCTATATTCCCATGTCTGTATATGGGGGACTTTTCCCTCTCCGTCTCTCCTCTCTCCATCTGTTTTCTCTCTCTAGCTTTCTGTCATTATCATACATGCATATGTATTTAGGAAAAATATATTTATTATTTATTATATATATATTTATTATATATACTATGTATTATTTATTATTCATTTAGATCCATCAGTGTGGATATACACATGTGGAAAGAAAGTACTGATGGGAAAATACATCTCCTCTCATTTTTGAAAACAGGTTTATCCCAAGTTCAAAACAAATCAGGAGCTGCTTCCAAATTCTGTGAGAAATATCCAAAGAATATCATGTATTGTAAAGCAGTTGTGGGTATATGGAGATAAAATTAGGGGAAGAACACTATATTCAATGTAGAGAGTTGAACCAAAACAAACAAGTTTTGAAGTGTAGTATTTGAAAGGGTTCAAGATGGTCTAAAGCAGTAGCTACTCTCTGATGGCCATAACCCAGTAATCTTTTTAAAAAATGTTTCTTTTGGAGTAATAAAAATGTCCTAAGTTTTAGATTGTGATGATTATTACATAACTCCATAAATAATCTAAAAACCACTGAATTGTAATTTAAATCAGTAGACCTTTTGATACGTAAATTATCTCTCAATTAAAGTTGGTACAGTCTATTGCAAAATTTTTCCTTTTTGGAGGATCATAATTGTTGAGATTTGATATTTGCCAATTTTACTTAAATTCTTGATTTGTAGGTGTTTTTTCAACAGAAGTTTGTCTTCCGTTGACATTTTTTTATTATTATCAAGAATCACTTTTCAGTCAATATTTGTAAATTTTAAAAGGAAATCCTGATGGTTGACTATCTTTATAGATCCCAAGATTTTATAAAGTCAGAACTGAGTATACACTTCCACACTGACTTTTCGTTAACAAACGTACATTTAAGAACACCCACAAAGAGAGAGAAAGCAACAAAATTTGCTGGTCTTTTCATTTTTTTTAAAGATTTATTTATTTATGAGAAGGGGGAGGGGCAGAGGGAGAGAATCTCAAACCAACTCCTTGCTAAGCTTGGGACTTGACACAGGACTCAGTTTGGGGCTCAAGACAGGGCTTGATCTCATAACCCATGAGATCATAACCTGAGCTGAAACCAAACATCAGACACTCAACTGATGGAGCCACCCAGGTGCCCTAAAACTTGCTGTCCTGAAATAGTTAGATACTGTGCTCTAGTTCTTGCTCAGATTTCTAAAGCTTTTATTTCATTTTGTTTCATTACTTGCTCATCTTCTTTCTTACTGCTTATAAGATTAGCTGGAAGCTTCACAGTCATCTTATCTGAAGGTCCTGGAATCCCAGCACCAACTCTCTCTCTCCTTTTAATTGTTTGTTAAATGCAACAAAATTCTTCTTGCCCACCATTCACTCCCATTGATGTCACCCTCCATATACCTGTGCATATTGTCTTCCCATGCTGGTCTTTTTATTAGAAATAATTTACCATTTATTCTTGCCAAATAGTCTCCATCACATTTCCTGAAAACCAGCTCAATGTCCTCTTTGAAAAGCATTTCCTGATTTATATACCACCTCACTCTTATTATATTTTTCACATTATTTATATTTTCACATTATTTATTTATATTATTATTTATTTTCACATTATTATTTAATTTTCACATGCATGCCATTATTATTTGTGTATGCATGCTGGGTCTTTCTTACTGTATTTGCAGTTATTTTTATGAGAAAATAGGAGAACATTTTCGATGCATCTTAGCAAATGAGGAGTGCAAGTCCTTAAGCAAAGGCATAGAGTTATGTTCAGGAAATGATTATGTCTTAGTTGGCACCCCTGTTTTATTGACTGAAGGGTGAAACTCACACATACCCCTACACCCAGTATTGAGGGAATTAAAGGGTTTTTGAGCTCAGCCGCTGAGACTTAGACTATAGTTTAGCCTGAATAAAGGCTTTCAATGCCTGTTTTCCATTTAAAATATGTGCTACTTATATTAACATGGTCATTCTAACTTTGCTATTACCTTTATCTTCGTGATCTCAGTAAAGATATTTGGATCACCAGAAACAATATATTTTACCATACAATATTTTACTATATCTTTGGGAGCCAAATAATAAGTAGTACATCATGGTCTTAATTTACCATAGTAGAAGATGATATTTGCATAAAATATATCCTAAAGAAGACATCAAGTACCTGTTAAATAAGTAATTTGCTTGGGAACTTAAATGTCAACAAGTAAAATACTAGTTTTACTTTGCCTTATATATTTTTATTTATGCTTTATTGACCACAGACTGGTACTATATCAGGCATTGGGGATACAAGGATGAATTATTCAGTATCTGTTCTCCAAGAACTTTCAGCTCTCCTGGGATGTGTCAACAAGTAATGTAGCAATTATAATCCAGAATATCAGTTAAGTATAACATGTTACACAAGCACAAAAAAGAGAATCTACTTCAGCATTAGGATATTTCAGAGAACATTTTTAGAAGAGAGAATATTTAAATTCTGCCCCAGAGGGATGTGTATATTAACAAAGTGAAAGACAACATGTAAATATTCCAGGCAGGGGGAAGTACATGTACAAGGGCTTGATAAGGAAAAAAAAATGCATGTATATTAGATTGTGTCAGCATATATATTCCATGAATCCATACCTAGACATAAGAGATACCATAACAAAAGTCTTCCATTGCTGTTTATTTATTTGCTTTTTACTGTAATCTACCAGCCCAGCAGTCCAAGCACTGACAAAATGGAGTATTTCCTCCTTCGCTATTTTGGGTTTTCATATATTTTCCTACTGATACTTTTCTCAGTTCAGTAGTGTGATGATTACCTTACCTGCCTGCTTCCAGAGAGAAGATGTATATTACTATCTTTTATTTTTGAGGACAAGCAGAGTGCTCAGCACACTCTACTTTTAACAAATGATTTCTGAAGTGAACTCAATTGAACTAATGGAACTACAGGAAAGAAACCTATGAGCACCTTTGTGGGCAAGGCACTTCATAAGTTCACATAGACTACATCAGATTGTTCGATCCTCACAGTAACCCCGACACAGTAATGCTTGGTGGTTTTTCTAGAGTTGGGAAAAATAAAACATGATTTAAGAGATCTCAGTAACTTGACTAAGATCACATAGTCAGGTCACATGGTTTTAGGGAGTGGAGCTAAGGATTTTTATCCAAACCTAATTCCAGGTCAGTCCCAGTAAGCCACCCTGCAGGATACCATGTTAGGCATCTGGAAGTGTTTTCAGGCCATTGTGGTTTTACAATGGCTCAGGCCATTGTGCTTAAATGTGGCAAACAACAACAACAACAACGTAGGTTTTCTTAAAACATGGGTTACTAGCTCAATGGTCCTTCTCATAAAAGGTGTAAGTGAGGTTTTTGGTGTTGTTCTTGCTGCTGTATACTTTTAGAACCTGTCGTGAGCTGGTGGATCTACTCCATTAGCTATGCCCTCCTTGAATGCACTTAATAGGAGTGTTTATAGGTAACCCAAATGGTGGCTTAAATACCACTTGGAAAGATGAATGTTAATATGAAACAGTATTGTGGATACTATTTTGAAGAGAAGAAATAGAAAGGGTAAAAATTACTTACATCGTGAATTCTTTATTTTTTCAAGATTTGTATCCTGTTTGTGAGATTTCCATTACGTATATTTTATAATGCCTCAAAGAATGGCCTCTCTTCTCTCCAACTTTCTTCTTTGTTAAAGAACTATCTATATTCTTTGTTTTAATGTTGCTTCTCATTTTTTAAATTTTCTGTTGGCATTCCCACTGGTTGCACATAAATGAACAACATGTTTAAAAACCAAACAAAAGCTGGAAGATATTATTTATCAGAGATGGTCCAGTGGTATACTAACATGGGGTTCAAAGAAAATGGGCATAATAGATACCTAGGAGACATGTTAAAAACAAAGGTTATTGGACATCTTCCCTAGAGAGTGTGTCTAGTATTTCTGGAATGGAGCTCAGAGGTCTGGTTTTTAACGACCTCTTCAGAGGGTTCTTGTGGGTGATCCTCAAACCACACTGAAGCCCCAGCTCCAGGGTGATGGACCCATAATGCCAGAGAGACAGACTTCTGCAGGAGCCTCCTCTGTATGAGGCAAGGAAGTAGTGGCGAAGCGTGTGAGATTTGGAGAAAAACAACCAAGTTCAAACAACTCCAGTAGCTTACTGGCCGAATGACCACAGGGGAATTGCCTAACCCCTGGAAACCCTTGTTCCTGTCTCCAAATGAGACTAAAGGAATAAATCCTGATGTGACTGTAGAAAAAAATTAAATAATCGATGTGTGTTGTCCGGCAGTTAGTAACTGCCCAATAAATGTTAGTTTTGAGTATTAACCTATTTCATCAATTCTAAAGTACACGCTCTTCACACTTAAATTTCTATGGAGATTTACAACTGCCAATAAGTTGTGTGAGAAACCTTCTATTGATCCTTTTTATTAAGAGCAAGAAAGCACTGTTATCAAAGTATATTAGAGATCAGAAGACAAGTAGATCTCTATTATTACCATTATGTTTAATAAAGCTTTGGTTACTGAGTACTAGAAGTTATTGCAGCTTCTCAGTAACAAAACAATTTTTAGAGGAACAACTAAAAAAAGACTATTCTTGCATCTTGGCGAACAATGATAAACAAATCTATTCTCTATGGGGTCATATTAAGACCTGGAAAAGAAAGAACATATGTAGAAAAGACATCAGCAGTCAAGTTGGTGGTTAAACATATCCTGGGGGCCCCTGGGTGGCACAGTCTGTTAAGTGTCCAACTCTTGGTTTCCGTTCAGGTCATAATCTCAGGGTTGTGAGACTGAGCCCCGCATCCAGCTCTGTCCTTAGTGGAGAGTCAGCTTGAGATTCTCTCTCCCTCTCCCTCTGCCCCTCCCGCCCATGATCCCATGTGCGCTCACTCTCTCTGTCTCTCAAATAAATAAATCTTAAAAAACATATTAAGGAGGGCACGTATTGCATGGAGCACTGGGTGTGGTGCATAAACAATGAATCTTGGAACACTGAAAAACTGAACCAAAATAAAAGTAAAAATTTTTAAAAATTAAAAAATTTTAAAAATACCATAAAAGAAAAACAGAGAACTATCACAAAGCAGTGATTATATCATATTTTATGCTGTCAATAAATACTTTTGAAGGCATGACTAAGAGAACAGAAGGGAGGGTGGGAGAACTCGACTGACTTTCCCACTTGCAAAGAGTGAATCTTGAGCACACTTAGCATTGCTTCTTGAGGACAATAATGTGCAAATCTCACATTCGTCAATGCATACCATCAGAGAGGAGATTCAGATATGCATTGCATGGTTCACTTCTCACCATGGCATAATGGGTCATTAATCTGTCTTTCTTTCTCTGATCTCTTTATTGGGCTCTCGACTCATAGGCCCATTGTTTTGCGGAACACTGCCGTGAATTCACCCTTCTTGCCCTGCCGTCATAACAGTATATCTAAAAGTCCTCTCAGAAGTCCAGTTTTATTTCCTCATTTCCCTTCATTGAGTCTATAGTATTAGATTTTGCTACTTATCAGAGCTGCCACCATAGGCTTGTACATAATTAGCTCTCTTATCTGAATCCATCCAGCAAGTTGCCATGTTTTGTAAGTTTTTTCTTCAGAACTTCTTTTTCGGTCACTACCTCCTTTGCACAAACCTTTGCTTACTGAATGCCTGTTATATGCCAGGAATTCTGTAGAAACAAAATGAGCTAAAATCCCTGCCTTCATTTATCAGATTGTCTAGCAGAAGACAGTTATCTAAGAAAAAAAAATTCAACTGCAGTTTTTGAGATTTTATAATAAAGGTGTGTGCAAGTCACCTAAAGAGCACCGAAGAGGAAATGACTGACTCACCAATAATAAATAGTTACATTTTATCGTTATGTGATATTTAAATGACATTTAATTATTTAAATGATAATTTATATTAATAACAGTATTGTCATTTGGACCAGGCAGATTGGCTTTAAGAGATATTTATACTAGTTTATTTTACAGAGGAGCAAATGGAGAAAGAAGCTAAGTGTCTTGCACACAGCATCACATAGCTAATAGGTTTCAGAGATCTTGGCACTAGGCTGGAAAATTGGAGAAAATCTATGTTGAAGGAGGTGCCATTTGTTCTGGGTCTTTCCTTTTTTTTTTTTAAGATTTTTATTTTTAAATAAATCACAAGTAGGCAGAGAGGCAGGCAGAGAGAGAGGAGGAAGCAGGATCCCTGCTGAGCAGGGAGCCGATGAGGAACTCGATCCCAGGACCCTGAGATCATGACCTGAGCCGAAGGCAGAGGCCTTAACCCATTGAGCCACCCAGACGCCCTGCTCTAGGTCTTGAACAATTCTTAACTCTCCATCTGTTGGTTATAGAACTAGGTGCTTAAGACAAAAAAAAAAAAAAAAGATTATGCAAAAGCTGAGAGGTTTGCAAAAATGATTTTTAGAAAAGATGAATTGAGAGGGAATCTCATTCACGTCCAAAACAGTGATGAATGTCCTAGCAGTGGTTATGGCAGTGGAGAATAGCAGAAGGGGACTTGATTAGAGACACTATTGAAGTAGTTTGGGGAATGGGTTGGATGTAGGAGAAGGGAGAGGATCTAAAATGGAAAACTCCAGGGTTTCCTGGCTGCTGATCATGAGGGCTACTACTCAGGCCTGGCTCGGGGAGTCCTGAATCTTTCCAATTGTGCAAATACCAAGAATGTAGAACCTTTCCATTGGAACCACTTATGTTCACCCTTATTCATATCTTTTTTATCAAGGTTAACTTCAGAATCAGACAGATTTTCCCGCTCTTTTCACTTCCTTGTGGTCTTGGAAAGTTGAATAAATCAAGCTTTCAAATTCAAGATGTTCAATATTTTCAGTATTCACCTGACCACTTGCAATAACCTTTTGGGGGTGTTGTATTTTCTCCAGTTTTATTGAGATATAACTGACATACAGCATTATATTAATTTAAGATGTACAAGATAATGATTTGATATATGTATTTATTGCAAAATGACTACCACAGTAAGTTTAGTTAATACCCATCACATCACACAGTTAAAAAACTTTTCTTGGGATGAGAAATTTTAAGATCTACTCTGTTAACGCCTTTCAAACATACAATATAGTATAATTAACTAGAGTCATTATATACCCTGAATTTATTAATCAAAACCTGGAAGTTTGTACCTTTTGACCACATTCACCCACTTTCCCCATTCCCACCTCTCATATGTCTCCCACCAGTCTGTTCTCTGTATGTATGAGTTCTGGGTTTTTTTTAATTCCACATATAAGTGATCATATAGCAGTACAGTACTTGTCTTTCTCTGACTTATTTCACTTAGCATAATGTCCTCAGAGTTAACCATGTTGACACAAAAGGCAGAATTCCCTTCTTTTTTATGGCTGAATAACATTCCATTGTATCTTTTCAATTGTGTTCATTTCTCTATCCACATTTTCTTTATCCATTTAATCACCAAAGGAATTTAGGTTGTTTTCATGTCTTGGCTGTTGTAAATAATCCTGCAGTAATCTTGGGAGTGCACATACTGCTTTGAGATAGTGATTTCCTTTCCTTTAGATAATACCCATAAGTGGAATTGCTGGATCATACAGTGATTGTATTTTTAATTTGGGGAAAACCCTCCACACTGTTCTCCACAGTGGCTGCATCAATTTATATTGCCACCGACAGTGCCCAAGGATTCCCTTTTCTCTACATCCTCACCAAAACGTTATCTCTTATCTTTTTGATGGCAGCCATTCTAAAAGGGGTGAGGGGATATCTCATTGTGAGTTTTATATTTGCATTTGATGTGTATAGTTATGTTGAGGACCTTTTCGTGAACTTGTTGGCCATTTGTATGTCTTCTTTAGGAAAAAAAGTCTATTCAATATAGATGCAGAAATTCTCAAGAGAATGTTAGCAAACCGAATCCAACAATATACTTAAAAAGTCATCCTCAGGGACACATGAACTCGAATGTTTATAGCAGTGATGTTCACAATAGCCAAACTATGGAAAGAAGCTAGGAGTCCATTAACAGATGAATAGATAAAGAAGATGTTTTATATATATATACACAATGGAATACCATGCAGCCATCAAAAGAAACAAAATATTGCCATTTGCAACGATGTGGATGGAACTAGAGGGTATTATGCTGAGCGAAATAAGTCTATCAGAGAAAGACAATTATCATATGATCTCTCTGATATGAGGAATTTGAGGAGCAGGGCAGGGGGCTGAAGGGGGGTAGGGAGGGAAAAAATGAAGCAAGATGGGATTGGGAAGGAGACAAACCATACGAGACTCTTAATCTCATGAAACAAACTGAGGGTTACTGGGAGGTAGGAGGTAGGGATAGGGTGGCTGGGTTATGGACATTGGGGAGGGTTTGTGCTATGGTTAGTGCTGTGAAAGGTGTAAGCCTGATGATTCACAGACCTGTACCCCTGGGGCAAATAACAATTTAAAAAAATCATACACTGTGATCAAGTGGGATTTATTCCTGGGATGCAAGGGTAGTTTAATACTCACAAAATAGTCAATATGATATATTTTGTCACTAAGATACCTCTTAATGAGATTTTTTTTTCTTTTTGCTATTGAGTTGTATGTGTCATTCATACATTTTGCATATAAACCCCTTAGCAGGGGTTTTGATTTACAAATATTTCCTTCCATTCTGTAGGTTGCCTTTCTTTCTTTCTTTCTTTCTTTCTTTTTCTTTTTTGATGGTTTCCTTTGCTGTGCAGAGGTTTGTTAGTTTGAAATAGTCCCACTGACTCATCTTTGCCTTTCTTCGCCTCTGCTTTTGGTGTCAAATTGAAAAAATATCATTGCTAGAACTGATGTCAAGAGCTTGCCTCCTATATTTTCTACTTGGAGTTTTATGGCTTCGGGTCTTATGTTCATTCTTAATCCATTTTGAATTGATTTTTGTTTATGGTCTAATATAGGGGTTTGCCTTCATTCTTTTGTATGTGGCTGTCCACTTTACAATACCATTCATTGAAGAGACCATCCTTCCCTTTTGTATATTCTTGGCTCCCTTGTTATAGGTTAATTGGATGTATGTTTCTTCTGTTACATCAGTATATGTGTCTGTTTTCAAGCCACTACCATATTGTTTTGATTTCTGTAGTTTTGCAGCATCCTTTGAATTCAGGGAGTGTGATACCTCCGTTTTTGTCCTTATTTTCAAGATTGCTTTAGCTATTCAGGGTCTTTAGGGGTTCCATACAAATTTTAGGATGGTTTGTTCTACTTCTGTGAAAAATGGCATTAGAATTTTGGTAGGGATTGCATTGAATCTGTAGATTCCTTTGGGTGTCAGGACATTTTAACAATATTAATTCTTCTAATTTATGAGCATGGAATATATTTCCATTTACTTGAGTTCAAAATATCACAAAACCAAACTAGTCTCCTTGTCTTCAACCCCATTTCTCCAGTTTCTTCCCTTGTCTTCCCCACTTTTTGTACTTTTGTATTTTGTTATTTTCTTACTCAGAAAATTTGAGTGGTTTCAAGCTCTCCCTGAAATGAAAATAACCTTAACTTTTACTGAGGACCTTATATTTGGACCTGAGCCAAACTCACAAGTTTGTTACTTAATATGCACCGAAAATAATTTTCTGGTTAACTGGAGACCCACTGTCTCTCTCCACCAACACTGCCCAATACCAATTCTCTGCCCATTGTCCCTGCCTGCTCCAAAATTCAATTTCCAGATTAATCTTCCTAAAAATCAACTCCAATCAAGCCATTTTCCTACTCTGAAACACATTTTTACACTCTACTGCCTAGTGATATAATTACAAACCCTTCCCTTGGCAGCTCCATCCTGCTAACTCAGTAGTTCTGACTCATTTTTCTCATTCCACACAGTTCACAGAACAGTACACTCCCATCAGTAATGTCTCACATCACCTGCAGTGGTCTTCAAGGAACAAAGTAGTACACTCGGGGACACATAACAGTCTCAGTAAAACAGGTGTAACATGTATATAACCAACACCTCCATGGTGCTTACTATGTGCAGGTACTTTTTGAGCATTTTTTATGAGCATTTTAAAAGTATGAACTCAGGGTGCCTGGGTGGCTCAGTCAGTTGAGCGTCTGCCTTTGGCTTAGGTTGTGATCCCAGGGTCCTGGGATGGAGCCCTGCATTGGGCTCCCTGCTCAGCCTGGAGCCTGCTTCTCCATCTGCTGCTCCCCTCACTCATGACGTTTCTCTCTCTGATAAATAAATAAAATCTTTAAAAATTTTAAAAATAAAAAAGTATGAACTCATTGAATTCACCTTACAGTCCTATGCAGTAGCGTTATCATTATTCTATTTGCAGATGAAGAAACTGAGGCACAGAAAGATAAGCAGTTCTTCCGAGGGCATGTGGTTAATAAATGGCGGATAGTCATCTCAGATAGTGTAGGTCTGCAGCCTGTGCTCTTAAATCCTTTGACATGCTGGCTCTCCCCCTGGATTCCAGCCAACCACTGTCTACCATCGCCTTCTCCAACACTCAAGGCTGAGAATTACTGAATTACAGAATTATTGAATTACTGAATTACTCTGTCATTTTCACCAAGGTTAAAAAAAAAATCCCAGTCTTAATGTTCACGATTCACCTGAATCCATCTAACCTCCAGTGACTTACTTCTTTGATCTTCTAAATCACCTTTCTCAGTTACTGCGCATGTTTTACTAACCTTATACTATCTTTGTTGTCACCAAATTAGGTGACTATATATATCATATCTTTCTAACTGGATTGAAAAACTTCAAAAACCAAACTCATAATGGACACTGCAAATGGCTCTTCTGATTTCCCAAATTTATTAACATTAACCTTTAATCTAAGTTCAAAGTAACTTCTGTCTCCTTTCTCTCCCTTGACAAACCCGTATCCGCATACATACAATCCACTTCTGAGTTTTGGTTTTTCATGCATATCCGATACCACTCTTAATCTTCTCCACCTTTTGTATCTGTGGAGTGGGAGATGCTGCAGCTATTAACTGGCTCATGGTAAGCAAGTGATATATCGTTCATTGTTACATTGCTTGATGTTCTCACGACCCTTTCCCCAGCTATCATAGAAGTCTTGTATCTGGTCTTCCAGACTCAAGTCTTCAACTCCACATATTCATGCGAAATCCCATTGCCAGTTTAATTTATCTAAGATACAGCCTCTGCCCTGCTCCTGTCTACCACCCTTCCCTCCACACCCTTGGGTGCTGAAATAAGAATACACTTTTCAATTAGTACCAAAAAATCTGCTCATCACACCTTTGACTTATCCTTCTGACCTCCTCTCCTATTTCTCCACTGTAGGTGTTATACCTTCTGCGCAAATCAGAACAAAGACTACTCTCATGAAAAGTTCTGTTTTCCCCCCTCCTTATTTCACTTGTGCCATTTATTTCCATAGAAGTGCTGTCCTCTGCTCGTTCACCTTTACATTTGGACACATTCACATTACCTTTTTTCTTAGTGTGCCGTCTTGCTTTTGTAGACTCATGATAATGTATTTAAATCTCTCCATTGGCCTTCCATTTGGCTACTTGCTTATTTTCTTTACTGGTCTTGAAAATTCTTGAAGCCAGAAAATGGGCCTTACCCCAGCCCAGTAATCTTGCAACATTAGTCAATACCTTGCCCGTAGAACATTTTAAATAAATATTTGTTGGATTGAAATAACTGGTAACCTCCCCCTGATTATATATAGAAAATATGACTCATTGTTCTAAGAGTCCAGTCCATCAGTTTGCAAAGGACATAAACCGGAGGCTAGGATAAGTTAAGGAAAAGCCTTTTCAGTTCTGGGGCACAGGAAGGACATATTGAGATTGATTAAGTCGCCCCTTGTATCATCTTTTGAATTCCTCAAGTCCTGACTCAATATTTATCTGTATTTCTCATACATTTACTTAAACAGTTTTTCTCATTGTTTAACAATAATACCTTACATTTCTGAAGCTTAATTTCCTTTCCTTTAATACTAGAATAATGTTACCTACTTAGAAGGATGGCTATGGGGATTAAAGGAAATACAGATCGTATTTGATAACCTTTTACTTCTAAAAAAAGATTGGTAAGTGTTAGCAGTTAAAATCCTTCCACATCCTAGAATTTTGCCTGTGGGACTCAGAAGCTTCTACAAAAATCCATTTTAGACTGTACATTTCACTTTCTTCAGTGATATCTCTGTGAACCACCTAATATCATCCCTCTGACTTTCCTCCAACCCATCATCTCCCCATTGAGAACAGGACCCTAGGAAAAATAATGCCTGGAGACTGAGCAGAGCTGAGACTGTAGGTGGTGAAGGAAATGGCCCCAGCCGCCTGGATGGAAAGACTGCAGAGCCTGGAAACCCGGCAAGATCTGAAGAAAACAGCTCTGCCATTTTTATTCACCTAGAGCCTCCAAGGCAGTCTTTGTCTTAGGAGAAATAGAGAAACACATGTGATGAGAAAACACTGAATTGACAGGGACACAGCAGTAACAACACCACTGTTGGTTTTCATGGAGCATCGCAGATTCAGATTTGTTTGGGTTCAATGTTTTTTCCCTCTTCATTTCTTATTTCGTTCTGATTTTTCTTTTTTTCCAGTGTTTTTCTCTACTTTCTCCCTGCTCGGTAGCCTCCTTTCAACACTTTTCCAGCATCAAGGCTGTTAAATATACACGGTTAAACATTCTTAACCTGATGTAATTGAGGGGAGGAAGTCAGTCTGAATCAATGACAAGCTGGAGAAATAAGCAATTTTTAAGGAAATGAAGTTTTATATTACTCTTAGGGATATACTGAAACTACTGAAAGCAGGAACGGAGCTACAGCACTTAGGAAATGGATGAGTGCCTTAACTCCTACATAAGCACATATTGTAAATTTACTGTTTGAAATAAAATCTGTGTGTTTGCTTTTTTTTTTTCCTAAAGACCTTTTACTCCTTAAATAGACGAACATTTATTTCTTTACACATTGCTTAGCGAACATTTTTTATTTGGACATTGCAGATATTGAGATATGAATGCAAATCTCAGTTGTTTAAAACTTGGTGCTAATGAGGTCAGGACCACACACTAAATCTCTCTATCTGCCAATTATCTCTATTGCGTGGCCACAAGTATGTGAACAACAAGCTCTGGTCATAAGAAGCGTTAGGGGAGAGGATGTGGATGAATCCGTCCCATACGCCTCCACATAATTGGAAAATGGCTCTGTTTTCATCAGCTATGCACCGTGGTTAGTAGTTTCATCTTTCTTAATGAGCATCAGCTTAGAATTTTAAAGATAATTTTAGCACCATCATTGTGACTGTAATAATTTATTTATTTGATATTTCAACATTCTGCAGTGTGGTAGTGTGACTTAAAATTAGATGAGCATTTTTCTGTTTTTGGTTACATTTCCTGCATGTATATTTATATCCTACTTGTTAAGGCTAATGCTATGTGAGCTCATTGAATTGCATCTGAACTGAGGGAAAAATAACGATCCATTTCATGAGATGAGTGATTTTTACAAACTTCTCATTCCAACTGAAAGAGTGCTTTTTTCCCCCTTGATTAAAATGTATTTCTCAATTAAATTAAAATGCAAATATAGACAGTCTGTGTTTATGGTTTTAATAGAATTATTTAAAGAAGGTTTTAAATCAACCTGCTGTTAATATTTCATGCAAGAACTGTTGGTTTTATTGTTGGGCTGGTACAGCCATGTTCCATTTTCAAGATTACTTAAAGTGCTGTGAAAACTTAATCATGCTGCCCAGGTTTTATCAGTTTTTGGCCGCTCCTCTCTAGGATGTTAAAATGGACTTCTTTCCTATATACTTTGTAAGTTACACCAGTGATGTTGGAGAAATATCAAGTACTAAAACTTAAGAACCCCTTGAAATTGAATTCGGAACAATTGACTCTTTGGTTTTCTTTCTTTCTTTTTTTTCTTTCTTTTTTTCTTTCTTTCTTTCTTTCTTTCTTTCTTTCTTTCTTTCTTTCTTTCTTTCTTTCTTTTTGGTTTTGGTGGGTTTTTTTGGTTTTTAAAGAAATCATTAATAACGCAGAATTGAATCAACTCAAATTTAAGGGAATCATATTTTATAATTTATTATGAAGTTAAAGATCTGGAAAAGTACTTCAAGAAACCATTTAATTCAACCTTTTAAGCTATATTATAAATGTAAATTTTTGTATTAAAAATTTCATCTAATGATATGGATTTAATTATGATCCTGGTGGGATTTTTTTCAGCTTTCTTAAGAGGAGTTTTATTATTTGTCAAACACGCTGATGAAATAATTTTTAAATGATTTTTTTATGACTTGATCTTTTTCTTTGCTGTCATTTTTAGTGACCTCAGTGAAAACCAAATTCAGGCAATTCCAAGGAAGGCTTTCCGTGGGGCAGTTGACATTAAAAATCTGTAAGTACTTTTTTCTAATTTATACTGCTGTTCTAAAGTTATCTATTTTTAATGTTAAATTTATATTGAATAATGTGTCAGAAAAAAAGTCAAAGGCCTATTTGTCTTTATGCTTGCTTAGGAGAGCTTGTAACAATAAGTCTTACACTGTTTTTACAAGCTATCTGCAGAAATTCTCATATAAAAAATGTCTTGCATCTGAAGTTGTTATCAAATTCATTCTTCAAACTTTGTGATTAATCTTGTGAAATCTCAAGGAATGACTTGATTAAAAGGTATTTACAACGCAGTTTCTCCATTTTTACTGTCAGTGTACATCAGTAACTTCCTTTTCTGTTGCTATCAGTGTTTATTGGAAATGCAGAATATAAACTATTCTTTTCTAGAAAGAGTAGATAATATTTTCTTGTTACAGATGCCTGGAGCCTGGAGCTGTAGCTTTTTTTTCTTTTCTTTTTTTTTTTATCACTTTGAGATCACTGTTTTCATTACATGCCAAAAGTGTGAGAATGAGAGAAAATTATGTCTTTCCCTGTGTGTGACTATTTTTCTTACATATTTTCTCCTCGTATCTTTATGAAAGTATATGTGTATAGCCCTCTTTAAAAAGAAAAAAAAATGAAGTAAAGAAAACCATGTTTCTGAATTTTCCCTTTATAAATTTAGTGTCTTGTGTAGAAGTGGTTTTTTTTTGCAAGTGCCTATTTCTTTGAAGATACTATCGGATTTAAGATTTCAGTGACAATCTTAATTTTGTCAATATGTATCTTTATAAATTCTAAAATACTACACATGCCTTGGAAATGATTGTTTTTGATTGACTGCAAATGCTAGGACATAAAGTGTTGTCTTTAGCTTTCACATTAGTGTGGAATGTGGGGGGGGAAAGTCTCCCTGGGCTGAGATTAACTATCAGGAATTCAATATTTCTTAGCTAGTGATAAACAGCACAGGCACTTTTCAAGTATTAACTTATATTCGGCATTCTCCATGGTGGGACACGACATTATTTTTCCAGTAGGAAGACTGAGACAGATGTTTTCCGTCATCAAAGAGGATGACTGTTTATAAAGCTACAAGTTTTGGCCTCTGCAACTTCTCCTCAGTGTAAATTATTTTTGCGTTAAATTTGTACTTTCTAAATGTACAGGTGAAGACAGAAAAATATAGACTTCTAGATTTAAATGTGTAGAGCCAATAAAGTTCTGGCCTTAGGTTTTCCTGAATGTTTGCATGTTAAGAGGATTTTATTTGCTTTCTTATTTTATCTTCTCCTGCTGGGGTTTGCGGAGGTCTTCTGGTAGATTCTGAGATGTAAGGTGTTCAAAACTACCTTTGCATACTATGTCAGGTCAGAACTACATGAAGATCCCAGCATAGCACCTCATCAGGTTGCCTGTATGTCACTAGAAAGGTTAGTCATGGCTAGAGTTGACCATTCTCTGGGAATGCCACTTGCAATCTTACAATAGTATTATATCTAAATCCTTCAAACAGGTGGCTTTTAATCTTCATACTAAAGATATTCAGGGAATCCAAGTCTATAAGTAACCCGTCTTCCATATTTAAGGATACATTTGGGAATGGGATACCAGTCATGATGGGTATGCCCTCTTCATTTATCCATAAAGACTGTGATTTTAGAAGTTTAGAGATAAAAAGAAAAGTAAGATGCTAGCCAGTGTACTATGAAGAATGCAATATTGATTAAGCAGAATCTTGAAAATCTTTTTCTTCTCCTATATGCATCATTTTCCCTTCAGATTTAAAGGCAGTTAATATGTATACAGAGAGATGGGTTTAGGACTGGAGTCTTGAAATCTTGCTACTTATTGGATTTGTAGACATGACAAATTAGTAAACACCATTGAGTCTTAGTTTCACTTCTGTAAAATGAATATGATAATTAGTTGGGTTTGATATAGTTATTAGGGAGAGAATATATGTGAAAGACCTTTTGGTAAAATGCTGTGAAATCGAGTGTATTATTCCATTCTGTAAATATTCACTAATCAACCACTAGAAGTTAGCCCTTAAAAAGGTGTAGTAAAGATTTAGGAATGTAGAACATGAAATAATTTGCAATATTTGGCATGGTTAGGATAGATTCATGTCTAGTATGGGTCAGTTTGACATGGGGCTAATACGTGGAAAAAGAAAATATAGCAGAAAGTACTAAATATACACCAGACCCTGATTTATAAACAAGATATTACATGTTATATGTTCTGAGGAAAGAAAGAGATAAAAAGTATGGCTTGAGGTCATCAGGGAATCATAGGAAGGAGTTTCTGAAAGAAAATCTAAAGGAATCTTCAAGGATGTTGATTCATGTTATGTGTTGGTGAGTCGCAGCAGACGAGGGTAGATTGAGGAAGTTAGAATCTATTAAAGAATCAATGCAAAGTTAGAATCGATTTCCACTATTCTCACTGCCTTACACATAACAATGTCAAAGACCTTTAGAGCAACATTGAAATACCACAATGCATTTATAGGTTTATTTAAATTAATTAGGATCATAGCTACCATTTTACAGAATTTTACAGTTAAAATGCATGTTTCTATAATTGAAACATAGTTCAAACTACATTGTTCCAAAAAAAAAAAAGTTTCATGGGGCTTTGTATGAAGATTAGTTTTACCATTAAAAGTTAAGAAGGGCGCCTGGGTGGCTCAGTGGGTTAATGCCTTTGCCTTCAGCTCAGGTCATGATCTCAGGGTCCTGGGATCGAGGCCCGCATCAGGCTCTCTGCTTGGCAGGGAGCCTGCTTCCTCCTCTCTCTCTGCCTGCCTCTCTGCCTACTTGTAATCTCTCTCTGTTAAATAAATAAACAAAATCTTAAAAAAAAAAAAAGTTAAGAAGATGCCTGCTAAAATATGTTAGAACTGAGGGTAAATTTTAATACATATTATTATTAAAAGCAACCATCAGTCATCAAGTAATGACTCAATAAAAGTCCATAAATATTAATATTAACATTATTAATATTCAGTGTGGGAAGGAAAGTTATAGTACTCTGTCCTATTTATCATTCCACTGTTGCAATTACAATTTGGATAACCCTGCATGGTGGATGGTTACTGTCCCCAATCACTCAGAGAATAAAAGAGAAAAAAGAAGTCTAGACAGAAGAAGTATGTTCTTTAGCTGCATTACAACAATATGACGGTATTTTGTATAGAGCTGTCTAAATGCCCAGTCTGATGCACTGTAACAGGTTTATTGGATTTACCACATTCAGGCCTTATTCAGAGCAAATTCCAGTTATCAGAAGATTTTCACTGGAAGCACTTACTCTAATCTTGTGGATTGGCTAAATATGCCCAAGGCAGCATCTTGACAGTATGAAACTGATGCTGTGAAGATTTTGCAAATTAGCAGATCTTATTTCTCTTCCTCCAGGCAAGCCACACTAAAACTATTCTAGGCAGATGGACATTTATCTTGCTCTTAAACATCTCCAGGGAGGAATTCCCGTAACTTTTTTGCTTATTGCTATTAATTTCTTAACTGGAATAAAACCCTGTATATTTATTTTGTTACCTAATTTTCTCCAGCCGCAACTTAAACCACTTTCTTTTTCCTGACATTTTAGATGGTAAGATCTGAAAATAACAAGATCATGTTAAAATACCAACTAAATTATGATGTTTATAATAGTCCCTGGCAGCACTTTTCCATAGTATTTACATCTGATTTTAAATTCCCCACTCAAATATGGATTAAAGTATCGATATCATATTATTACCAAGTGATGTCTCACAAAAATGATAAACTTTCTATATGTGTTTAATTTATCGAAACACTGATGTAGTAAAGCCTTGTTGCCTCTTGATCAAATTTCACATTAAGACAGTTATATTATTTAAACTACTTTGTTTACAAGTATCTGTGAGGTATTTCCATTTAACTGAATAATTTAGGAGAATATTTAAATTAAGCCTCGCTTTATTGCTGAGATTTGTGAGCTTATTCTCGAAGCATGCACCTTAATCGACTAAAGATTTTCCAAGTCTCTTGTTTTTATGACAAAACATTCCTTGTTATAATTATCCCAAGATTTAGGCAAGAAACTGTACAATTATATGAACTTAAAATTTCAATAGATTGCTAGTTGCTATTCATATCACAAGAGTAAACTTTAACATATTTTTAGTTTCTTTTGTGAGTTCAACATAGACACCTAAAATAGTTAAATTACAACATGCATTATTTTAGATACACTTGTAAGGAAAATCACACCTGCTTTTATCTTCTTTCATTTTGCAGTACATCCTCAAAATGTACTCAGTGTTCCAAACTGTAATGTCTGTTGTCTTTACAAATAAATACTTGTCTTTCCATTTGCTTGTATTATCCCAATTCCCTTAACCCTGTACGAGTCGTACCCACCTTTTGCAGGAAAACCACCTCTTAATCAAAAACAGGTTAGGGAAAATATTTATACTTATCCTTTTTTAAAAAAATTAAATTCAATTTAGTTAACATATAGTGTATTATTAGTTTCAGGGGTAGAATTTAGTGATTCATCAGTTGCATATTACACCTGGTATTCATTACATCAAGTGCCCTCCTTAATGCCCATCACCCAGTTACCTCATTCCCCCACCCACCTGCCCTCCAGCAACACTCTGTTTTCTAGAGTTAAGAGCGTCTTATGGTTGGGGCGCCTGGGTGGCTCAGTAGGTTAAAGCCTCTGCCTTTGGCTCAGGTCATGATTTCAGGGTCCTGGGATCGAGCCCCGCATTGGGCTCTCTGCTCAGCAGGGAGCCTGCTTCCCCCTCTCTCTCCGCCTGCCTCTCTGCCTACTTATGATCTCTCTCTGTCAAATAAATAAAGTCTTTTTTTTAAAAAGTGTCTTATGGTTTTCCACCCTCTCTGTCTTCATCTTACTTTATTTTTCCTTTTTTTAACATACATTAATTTGTAGACAAACGTCAGGTTATAAGATGTTTTAATTTTGTTTTCTTTGAGCAAGTCATCATATTATTTGGGAAACATGTATGGCCATGGCTTTTTAGGAAACAAATCACTCAATTTGGGTTGCAATGATTATTGACAATAAGAAGATTTGGCAAACAGACAAAAAATAAATAAAATAAATAAAATTTTAAAAAAGAATATTTGGCAAACGGGAAAGACAGTGTAAATCTATATGTTGTCATATAGCTATTTATATCATTTAGGAATTTCATTTTTTCTGGAACCCTGTCACCTTCAATTTATTTTATCGATGGAGCCATTAAAACCCACAGAAGGAAAATCTGCCATTCTAGACTAGAGACACGGAAAGACTTCTGTATTTTACTTTATTTTTTACATTTCCCTAGTTTTAAATACTAGAGAAATGAGTATCCCACAGGATACAGCATAACAATAAGGGAACAAGTGTTGCTCACATATTATAAAATCAATATGTAACAATTAGAAGAGTCTATTATGTATTTTACCATGCAAATGAAATACTTCTTTTAGCTGTCTTGTAAGTTGTCGTAATTGTAAACTATCTGCTATAATCAGCTAGTTTTCATGTTTAGTTCATTATACTTCTTACCAGACTTCTATACTTAGTATATTATCATAAAAATAAAATTCATTGATATCAAATTTAAATTACATCTTTTAGTCCCCCCAGCTCCTTCTTAGAGGGTTTTCAGTAAACCTGAGGCTGAAGAGACTTTGAAGAGGAAGTTGGTTTCTCACTCAAGGGGCCAGCTGTCTTTCGTGTTAGATTAAATGGCACAGGCCTTCAGTGGGATGTAGTACCTTCTGAACAAAACTCTAGAGATGGCTCTACCTTTAGATAGATAGTAAGAAACTTACGTTTCATTTCAATAAACACGGCTCCATCCATAATATTGTCTGTAGACAGGGATAACCAACAGTTGTCTGGGTACTCGGCAGATGTTAGCAGTACCACGGGAACTGTCCATGGTCCTGTAACCTGCCTGGTTTGCATTTACTCGAAAGGCATCCTGAATTGTAATAATCCCAACTATGATCAAGTTTGCTAACAACAATCTCTCCAACTTTTCATTTTGTTCTGTCTGCAGGGTGCCTTAGGATTTTTCTTCAATGGTATCATTCTTTTATGTGAAAATGAATCTGTACAACATATCTTCATAAACACTTTCCAAAACAAAAAAACACAAACGAAATACAAGACTATCCAAGTGATGGGAATCCAGTTCACATATGTATAAAATAAGATATGGTGTGATGTTTTGATGGCTGCTATGTTTTCCTTGAGATAGAACATATCTTTAGTTTTCTTGGTTTCCCAACCCTGAATAGGCAAACTTTGCTACCTCTGAACTATTACAGTAGTCTACTAATTGAATTTTGATCTCCAGTCTGTATTCTCATTTGATAAGTTTAACATTGCAGACAAATTTGTTTTTATAAAGCACTGGTTTTTTTTAATCCCATCACTCCCTGGCTCAAAAATCATTCAGCTTATTAAACACAACAACACTTTGTTTTGGCCCTATGGCAAAGCCTTGGGGATATAGCAGAATATTGTCATAGTTTTATAGGTTCTGAAGAATGTAGGCTCTTTCCTGAGAGAACAGTGGCTTTTATTGAATAGCATGCTTTCTTTAGATATTCTGACTAGTCCTAACATTCTGACATCCACCCAAGCTTCCAGCCCCCTCTCCCAGTGAATCTGCATACAAGCTCTTGGCTCAAGCCCTAATGGCCTATCTCTTGCAAACATTCATTGTGAACATTGTAGACCCTCTGCTCATATTCTTGATTGGGTCTTTTCCCTCCACAGGGAATACCCACTTTTATTTTCTTTCTTTATTTTGTTTTCTTTTCTTTATTTTCTTTCTGGATTCTACTTGTTTTTTTAAGGTTCAGGATTTTTCCTTCCTCACAAAAGACTACTTCAGCCTAGGGTCATCTGTTCCTTCTCTGACATTCTATAGCACTCTTTATATGATGACTTCATCTCTGAAGTTTTCAAGCTGAAGCTTTCATTTGCAGAATGAACAGCTCCTGAAACTCTTTGCCTGGACACTTACTATTGAGTGGGGACTTCAGCAATACACAGATTTAAATTTGAATCAAGATTTCACTACTTATTTACTACCTACTTTGAGTCAGTTTTTAAACTTCTGTGAGCTTCATATCCTCGTCTGTAAAATCAGAATGATGAGAATATTTAGCTTTTCAAGTTATTGTAAGGAACAGTGAGATAGTGTATCTACAGACCCGTCCATTTGCTATGCATTCAATAAATGTAAGCAACTCTTATTGTCAGTTTCAGTTTCTACCACCTTTGATTAGTTTACTAGAGCTACTAGAAAGTGAAGGGCTACTTGATTGTTGTTCCTCCATTTTCTGGTACCACGTCTCTTAGAACTTACCTTTCACTTTTCCCTGATAAATTAGCAAGTGGATATAGTATTATACCATGGATTTTTCCAATAAAAACTGAGATTCTTTATTTCTAAGCAAAAAACAAAACAAAACAAAACCCACATTTTTCTTGAAAGATTTCAAAAGGGCTAAATTCTCAAATTATTTTGCATTCCTCAGGGGATAGTCCTTACTTTGGTAGACTTATTCACTAATACATGGGTTAGCACAGATGTGCTTTTATGCTGAGGTTAAATGACATGGTTGCCGAAACTTCGGCCTAGAGTGGGTGTTCATTCATATGGGTCAATTTATATTATTCTCATGTTCTCTATCCATTATATAACTTATGTGTATAATGGGTAAAAGTTAAACATATAAGTTATATATGTGTATACATATATATATACACACACACACACACACATATATAAGTTACATGTAAGTTATGTAATTTATACATATAACTTAAATCTTGTATTGCTTCTCAAAGAGTCATTATTGGCATAAGATTTGCATATTTAGGCACTCATATTGACTTGAATTTTATACACACAAGGAAAGAAATAGAACAGATCATACCCATATCCTTAATGACATTTTCTTTCTCCCATTTGATTTATATGTTTTATCAAGTTTCTTTCCAAATGGCAAAATGTTGTTTCTACCTCCTATTGATTCTAATCACTTTGATATATTATTTTAAGTCAAATAAACTTCTAGAGTTTGCCACTTATAGTAATATGAATATGAATTAAACTTATATTTCTAGTACCTAAAAAATGAAAAGTAACCCTGGAGAACCAGAGCATAGTTATAATACTTTTTGTTGAAATACTGGGAAACTGTGTCTGGCTTTAAAGTTACTTTTTATTAAAGATTTTATTTATTTATTTTAGAGAGAGAGCGCAAAGTGGGGAAAGGCTCAGAGAGTGAGGCAGAGGCAGAGGGAGAGAAACTCAAGCAGACTCTACACTGAGCTCGGAGCCCAACACTGGATCAGTCTCACAACCCTAGGAATATGACCTGAGCTGAAACGAAGAGTTAGGTGCTTAACTGAATGAGCCACCCAGGTGCCCTGGCTTTAAAGTTATTGAAGACTTTTTATGTTCTGTATTGTTTCAGAGTTAAGTAAATTTTATGGTGTTCTAATTCTCACAAAAAGAAAATCAGTTGGTAATAAGATCTTATTACTTGGATGCTGCAGTGTAACATAAAAATTTCTATGAGTAAGGACAAAAACAAATGAAGTTAATGCAGGAAGGTGAGTTTCGTATATATAATTCAAACACAGTACGTATCCAAATTTTAATAACTGAAAACAAAGAAGTCCCTGAAAAAAAGTAAAAAGTTACAGAATACTGTATCTCAAGGTATATTTCAGGATGCCAAGTTAGCAAATGTTCAACCTTTCTGTTATTTAATATGACTATTTCTAAAATTTATATTTAGCAGCATTGTATATTTTTTCTCATGCCTAGAATTAATGAAAATCTGAAACTAGGCTGTCATTATTTTGTGTGTTGAAGAAAATCAGATATGCTTTGGAAACTTCATGTGTGCAAGGCTCAGAGTAACATCTTCTCGAAAAAGATATACTACATTATCGAAGACTAAATTTCCCAGGACTAGAAAAAATTAAAACGAGCCATCTAGTGTTATTCTAGAACAATGTAAGAGAAATAGTGACCAGTGAAAAAAGGAACCTAGAATGGTAATGCTGAAAGAGATCTTGAAGGTTTCTATTCTTGTTAACATTGTCAATTTCATGAAATTAAAGATAAAGCACTTGCTTTCAGAATGCACCCTTACAAACTAGGACAGTGAAGGGTAAGATAGAGATGGAGTTTGGAATTAGAACAGAAACAGAGGAAACTTGAGGTAGGAAATATAGGAGAGAAGCCACAAAATCTGTGCTAGGATACATCGGCTAACGGTCTGAAAGAAATCGCTGATAATTCTATATCTATGCTGTTCTTGCTCTCCAGAAAATAAGAAAAGTGCTAGCTTGCTCCCCGTGGGACGTGACCCTTGTACCAGGAAAGGATCCTGAAGCTGTCCCTAATGTAGCTTAGTGCCCTTATCGTCCGCAGATCAACAAATTTACCCTGCGTTTGGCTGAATAATTGTAATATTGCTTTTTGGAGAAGTAAAAAACAAAACAAAAAACAAAACAAAAAACAAACAAAAACCTCTCCTCTTACTAATGCCTTAATTCAGAGTAATTTCATTGCACCATTGGAAATCACATCTAAACAGGATCAGCCTGTCACTAAATCTGAGAACAGATCCTTTCCTGTTCACAGAAAGCAGAAATGCCCGGTCTTCAAAAGGTGGTAGAGAAGGAAATGAACGGGGTGAGAGAAACAAAGTGCAGAAAAATAGTCCAAAGTCCCTGAAATAAAGTATGGTTTTGCATGGTTTTGTCACTCTTTATCTTAAACCATATACAGACAAATGGACATTTGTGCAAAGAGATTTTCTCATGAGCAATCAGAGCGGGCACAGCGCTTTGCTTAAACATTCCTTTCAATATAACGAAATCCACCAGTTGATGAAAAATTATTCATTTTGATTGTCCTCTCATACAAGTAACTTTTTCATACAATACCTTCATTTTCAGAAGATCGATAGCCTGAGACATGATGGCATTCAGAAAACTTTTAAGGAAAATTTGGTCCTATGGAAGCTAAATATCTTCAGTGCTTTAGCACCAAGCACTTAGGTTTCTGTTAAGAGTCAGAAGAGGCATGTAACCATGAGCAATGTTGAAGGGGGGTGAAATTACCAAAGTTGCCAGCAGTGTCTCAACTTCTGGTGGTATAGGGAAAGTAATCTGCTTTTCAGTCCCTGTAGAACAAGATTTGCTTGAGTGCTTTCTGGCATGCTAGGTCTTCCCCTTTGTGTATAGTATGCATGATTTAAAAGAAGCAGTGTCAGCACTGATTTATACATTGACAGCTAAGGATAATAAGATATGGGCAAACATACAGCTCACCCTTTTACAGATTAACCTGGAGACTGCATTAGGCAAATTTGATAGCATTAAAAGATTTTGCCAATTTGTCTGGAAACAATTTCTCTTTTGTGGTGTGTCAAGGGTAACACTTCATGCCATTGTACTAATTTAAATGGCTTTGATAAATTGTTCAAGAGGTTAGAGAATAGTAGTGTAGATATATATTTAGCACTTTAAAATAAAAAGGCTGTTAACTTAATTGTTAAATGAATTTAATCTGTAAAAATCAAAAGTGCTCAAGAATGTAAGTGTTTTCTTGGAACCACAGCACCCATATTACATCATGAAGCTTTAAAAATCTTCTTAGAAAATAAAATTATCCTTCTGCATTACTTCCTAATAAGTAGAAATGCTTTAAGCTATTACAGTAGCAATGGATGGTACCAATTATTTGGGGAAAGCCTTAGTTTATAAAAGCAATAAAACCATATCTTCTCCAGAGTTGGCCTTTTTTTTTATGTTGCATGTCCTAGATTGTACCATTTGCATGACATCAAGGTAGACTGTGTCCCCTAGAGACCTTCTTAAAAATGAGATGTATATTTCATGAGACATTCCTTATGTACATAATTTCTAAAGTAAGGATTTTGAAGAGGCCCCTCTGAAAGTCACTGGATTAAATCATTGCACCTTTATTCAGGAGCCTTGTGAGAGAAACTGCTATTTTACAGGAATGTTGAAACAATTCTCTAAGAAAACACCTCAAACGTGAATTAGCCCTTTTGGTGAATTTCGCACTTGACACGAGGACAAGATTCATTTGTATTATGATCATAGTCTGAGCCCTGTACATCTGTATTCCCTCCCAGTGCATGGAGAACTGACAACTCACCTGACTATTTCATCAAACATTTTGTTTCTGTCTCAAGTGAAGCATTAAAATACTTTCCTTTACTGGAATAATAATATTGCTGAGCATCAAGCTACTAGATTTAAACAACAACTGCTTATTTGTAAAGAAAAAAAAGAATTTAAAATAACATAAAGATAGAACAGGTAGGATTTAGTACTTAGCTGTTTATTTCAACCAAATAAATACCTTTGCATGGATAAAGAAAATTATAATTCCGAAAGCAAGCGCCAGGAACAAGCTGACTGAACCAAGTTTGGCGTAACTATGTCTTTTCATTTTTGAATTATAACAAATGAGTGCTCAAACTACAAGAGAAGATTCATTTATTGGCGTTTTGTACTACTCTGAAGGAACTGATAAAGCTTTTACACTTTTTACCAAAGATTTATGTAGTGTTTTAATGATGTTGCTGCAGTATGCGTTCTTTGCGTTTGCAGCTAAAATTAGCATCTTTGAGAAAAGCAAAAAGACAGATTAATTTCTTAATACTTTATAACTTATTTTCTGGAAATTTGGGGAGTTTCCGTACTGGAAGTATGCCATATTTACAGTGCAGGGACTCACACGTAATGACACACAGTGCAAATCATGGAAATAGCGAAGCTTAATGCAGAACAAGGGCTCGCTTTCTAAAGTGTATTCCTGGTTGGGAATACCAGGGAGCTACGTGGGACCGACCTCATTTCTCTCTCGCAATTGGGAGTTCTCGAAGGAAAACTGCTTTTAAAAGAAGAAAACCTAAAAGTCGTCTTGCTCTTTCTTGCCAAGGATAGTGAAATTAACATGCAGCTGGGCGTCTCTGATAAATGGATTCTGTTAGGTCACTGAGGGGGTGCATGTGACATTAAGTGATTTACAGTCCTTTACCTTAATGAAATTGTTTCAGCAAGATGACGCTGAAAGCTCTTAATGGATAGCTTTTCTTGATGTAATGAAATTGCATTCCTATGGCATTTAATATAGGGTGCAGTTATTATTTACTGGAGCTTTCCAAGGGCTGCTATTTGCACAGACAGTTCAGAACAAAAAGAGATCTCCGTCGCGCCACGGAGGCCAGAATGGCTTGTGACATTCTTAAGCAGATGAGTGTATTTGTGAGAGCCTTTCAGTTCCTGCAGCCAGGGCTTCCTAGACCCTTCAGGGGACTTCCTTTTCACCCAACCCCGCTAGCTTTCAGCCTTTTACATATATTCTTCTAATCTGTTTACAGGCAACTGGATTACAATCAGATCAGCTGTATTGAAGATGGGGCGTTTAGGGCTCTGCGGGACCTGGAAGTGCTGTAAGTGTTGCTTCTCTCTCTTACTCTTTCGAACGGGAGCTTCGTGTCTGGGGAGTGCTGATGTAGGAGCTTATCTGCGAGCTCAAAGCCTTGTGTCACAATGGTCTCGTATACAGATACCTTAAATAACTCCTGGGGAGTATACGGAGGACTGGAAATGTGGGTTCATACAACCGTGGGCATCATTTCTGTATGTTTAGGTAAAACGTCTCTAGAAGGAGAACATTCAGATGTTCACAGTCCTGTCCCGTACGTGTTTCTCCTTATACCAAAATATTCTCAGTCACAGGATTTGTGAGAATTCCTAGAATTGCTAGATATTAAGATAAAATCAGTTGTGTCGGAAAAACGACAACAACAAAAAAACCTCTTTAGTCGCCGATGAGTTGGAATATTTTGTAGTTGCCATGCAGTGGAAAGACTTTTCTCGTTTTGAGATGTTGTTTGTAACTGGATGACATAATTTTGGAAAGGTGATTTTAAAATCTGTTTTCTAATTTTAATAAGCTGCCCATCGGGTCCATTTTAAAGTCTTCACTACTGACTTAGTAAAACACAGCACGCAGCTCCGAATTGTCACTGGCATCCTCTCTCTTTCCTTGCTGGGTAGATATGGCTGACAAAATGGGTTAGAGGCCACAGAGTAATCTCTACAGACCTTTGACTTGGTAAAATAATTTTAATGAGATTATTATAATGAAAATAATTTTAATGTAAACTGGGGTTACTAAAGTATTTGAAGTCGCCCTTACATTTCTGGGAATTTTTTTTTTCTAGCCAGAGATTCACCAGGCTAGCTTTTAAAATATATTTGCAGATTTCTGTCCCAAATAAAATATTTTTCTCTGCTGTAATTCATCCCTGACTAAATTTATTCAGAATCTAAAATTGAATTAAATGTGAAGAGGTGTTGAATTTTGAGTCCACGTGGTAAAAATTATCAAGGAATCATGAAATCCTCCTGAAAAAAAAAATTCCATTACTTTAAAAATTGAGTTTGAGAAACAGAATGTAATTCTGAAAATAGTTTGATGTTTTGACAAAATGGCTTATTTTAGCAATATTTTCTATATGATTTTGATTTTAATTACAAGTAAATGCATCGTATTTCTAGCTGCATCGTGTGCAAAGTTACTGATTATTTTTAAGGACTTAACATAAGAACTAGTTGATTGAGATAAAATGTTATAAGAATATATATCATTGTCTATCCGCATGACAAGTCACCTTTATTTCTGTTGGTAACAGCCTAACTTTTTCTCTAGGAAAAACATTCAGAGTGCTTATCATACACATTGTAGTTATAAGGCCTCTTATTATTTGTGTTCCAGACCCATTAATATACAAAGGTCACTTTGCTATTTCAGAGTCAGAATAATGAAGATACAACTATGATTTCATGATAGTAGTCTGATGTCAAAATCATAGTCAATGTCATAAACTTGGTATATGAAGAGACTACCATGGGTGTTATTTAATTGCACTGAGCTGGTCAAGCCAAAAATTTGTTACAAATTCAGTGCTTCTAGCTAGGAATAGGAGCGACACCAAAAATTTTATAGAAAATTTGCCGAATACTTTGGGTGGACTGAAATCCCATAAAATACTTTGTTATTCGTTAAAAGAGCTTATTAGATATGAAATAATTCATATACATAATATATTGAGTATATATTGGGTATATATATAGAGAGAGAGAAACAGAGAGACAGCGAGACATACAGAGTAACTGCTCTGTGCCAAGGACTGTGCTGGACATGGAAAACTCTTTACCCACAAATGCAATAACTATTCATTTGACTCATCTGCTTATTTGTTATAAAGTAATATCACTGTTTTTAGATTTATTAAGCTCATGAAAACATAATCACCGTGTACATTGTGCTTGTCATGTTAAAAAAATATATAAAAGGTGACTTGAAACTACTATCTTGAAACACACCAAAGGGTGAAAAATGTCTTAAGATTCACGGAGGTAAAATCAAAATTCACAAGGTTGGGAACTCTTTTGAGGACCTTAATATATAGGTTTCAAAGAGATATATAATGGTCAGAGTTGGCTAAAAAGAAATAATGAAAATTAGTATGTGATACAAGAAAATGTGAATTTCTTTTAAAATGACTTAAATATTTTATATCAAAATTTGATAGTTAAGCAGAAATCCTTTTAATATGTGTTAATTTTAAAAATCCTTGTAGTTCATACAATCTTTAAAGAAATTAATTGATGAAAAATTTAAGGCTAACTGGAGAAAGTACTCAAAAGACTGGGATTTAGCAAGCCCAAATCTCTCGTTGAGTAAATCAAAATTTCTTCTGTTGTAAACATTTGGTTGGGGGCTCTTTTTATAGAAGGTTCCAGAAAGAATGTTGTCTGTTTTGCCTATTTTTACCATGTATGACTCTTTACAATATATCTTCTTGTGTGGAACTAATGAAAGATTAATTAATTTGCAAATCACCTTATATTTAGAGTCCCAATGTTTCAGGGTTTTTTGTTTTGTTTTGTTTTGTTTTTAATTTTGGTTCCATGAGCCATTTGTGAATGTATGGATTTACACTGAGCCAAAACAGGGAAAGTCGGAAGTTATCATCCTAGGCCACTGATGAAAATTTGTTAAATTAAGGTACATATTAGGGTACAGAGAGTGAGTAAAGCTTAAGAAGGAAAAGTCCAAGTAAATGAAAGTACGGGTAGGCAGTTTATCACTTGTATGTTCATGGAACTCTGGCAAATTGTAGAATTCTGATTGACACGATTCAGAAATATTTATTTAAAAAATATTTATCTTTTTAATATGAAGATATCATCACAAAAATAACATTGGAAACTAAATCTAGACCAATGTTTTCTGTTTCTTTGGACAGCAGATTCAGAAATGAAATCTATTCCTTAAGTTGTTAGTTTTGTATGTTTTTTGTTATTTTTCCATAAAATAGACATAATTTTATTTAATTGAGATGTAGAGGTTCGTATCCATAAAATGCCAGACTCTCTGCCAAATACTCTGCAGAGCACTAAGGGAATAAGAAAAGAATAAATCAAGATCTAAGTCAGAGAGGACCTACATGATTACCAAGACTCACATTCTGTGTTTATACATAAAGATATACTTTGTACAAGAATGTATTCTCAAAAAAAAAATGTATTCTCATTACAAAGAGAAAATCTTGAGGTTGAAGATAGAAATACACTTTCATATAGGAGGAAGTGTTCACAAATAAAGAAGTACAATAGGTAAATTTGCATTGTTTCGCAGTAGGAATTGATCATGAGCATAAAAGATACATTACACCATACATAATTAACAGATATTTAATATTAAGTTCAAAATAATTTAATTGGTTCCACATACTGCTCCATTACCAGGCATCAATATCAATATTGTTTTGCCAGCATCAATACTGAATAAAAAATACTAAGAAAGATAATTTATTTCTTCAGTTGTGTTATGCAAAGTAACATTTTGAGAAAAGACTCCAAACTTATAGGCACCAGGTTCAGCATTCAACGAAAACTCTCTTTTGTGTGGAATCATAAGAAATTATAGTTCAAAATTAATGCATGCCTGCTGCAAGTGAATTACTTTAAAAAGTGTTATCCCTAAAGTCACATTTCAGTATGTTATGTACTCTAAAGATTTTAGCCATATAAAGTCAGCATAAATTTTGAGGGTGGGAAAAGGGGTCATTTGAAAGCAAATCCCTTTGAGAAGTGAAACCTTTTAGTTCAAACATCAGGATATATTTTAATGGCGTTTGAAAAAAACAACTCATTTTACTTGAGTACAGAAAAATGCTACAGGCTTTTAGATAACATGAACCAACCAATTCAGTGCTTTATAGGTCCTTCATAAAATGGGTTTATTTTTTCTTATGCATCGTAATTCGAATCACTTGGATTAGTTCTTCTATCATTCAATACATTGCAAAGCTGGGTAGGAAAGAAAGTCTGCCTGTTCTAGACCTGTGACCGCTGTGCCCTACTTTGCCGAGAAGTCTAAGTGCCCCCGAATACCCCAGATCCCATCATTAACAACTGCAGCCTCCAGCTGGCCAAAAGTAGCCTCCCACACGCATCTCGCTGAGTCCAAACAGACTCAGTCCACGGACTCTGAAATATCTGAATTCCTTGCCAGTATTTGCAGATTGGGGGGATAGAGGTGAAATTTCCCATTTCTGGCTTCTCCTGAGAAAATCCGATTGTTTGGCAGCCTTCCATTACATCAGAGCAGCGGTGCATCCAAGCCGAGTCTTAGCTGCTATAACAGAGAGTCTCATTGCTCGCTTACCAAGGTCTTCCTCGTCCCCAGCTCTCTGCCTGCTCCTCTCCATCTCTCTTCCCCATTCTGTGTCCTGTTACTGTACATACAACCTGCCTCTCTCCTTTTATGTTCCCTGCCCAGCTTCCACTGGCAAGAGAATTCACCAAGTCTACTCCAAACCTGTCTCCATTATCAAATGGCATCCACTGGCCATTGATCCCATTGTCTTGCCTCCTTCAGCAACTTGCACACTTTCCTCATCCCGCCATGTTGTCTTCTCTATACCCGAATCGTTTTCCATCTTCGCACTGCTCAATCACAGCCCTGGGATATCTGTCTTGTGCCTTTCTTGTCATAGCCAGACTTCCCTGAAGGGAGGGGGAGAGAACAAACAAACAAAAAGCCTCTTCTTAACCTTATTAACTCTAAGTTTTTATCATTTGTTACTTCATCTCCCCAGTTGGACCATATGCTACTTTAAGACAGGTTTTATGCCTGATTTATTTTTATACCATTCCATGATGCCCTAACATGGAGAACCATTTAGGAAATACTAGATGAGTGAATGGGTAGTAGTTGTAGTAGAAATAGCCAAAATAATAACAAACAGTGCCTGTGTTAGGGGAAAAATAGGCAATTTGGAAACAAGCAAGAATTATGCTTATTTTCACCATCTCTGCCTTGACTACCCATTTTCTTGACGCCAGCATCAAGAAACTAATCACTACCACACCACAGTAAGCAAACGACAAGATACGTGCCTGCAACGTAAAACTGTTAGCATGTATTAAGCTTTTAATAAACTGCTACAGCCTGACATTTTATCCCTATCCATTGCAAATACCAAATGCAGATATCGTTCTTGCTACTCAAATTTCAACAGCGGCGCAGCCAATGTCCACAGTAAAAAATACTTAGCAGAACTCTTTGGGGGATTTCAAATATCTTCATTTACTCATGACACAAATTATACACAGTACCCCTCTAAGGAAATGCAACTGCCCAATTTAACTGACTCTTGACTGTCTCCTGTTAATTCTTTAAGCAGTGTCATAAACACACACTCATTCATGCACATGGTACATAGGGCAACATGTAAACGGTCAAAGATATAATGGCTAAAGATATAAATCTGTCACAAATACTTGATAAAGCTAAATGCATAGGAATATGTTGAAGTATAACATTTATTTATCGTCTTGCCTATAACATAGGACATTCTTTACGGGTTTCTACCGCATAGTTGTCCTGCATAAACAGAATCGCAAGGAGTTGTCTCTTTATTGATATATAGAATGATCAATGAATTTTCATTACTAAAATGTCTTTTTTTTTATTCTACAGCACTCTCAACAATAACAACATTACTAGACTTTCTGTGGCAAGTTTCAACCACATGCCTAAACTTAGGACTTTGTAAGTAGCCACAATATATATCTAAAGGTCAATTTAGTCAATTAAGGTTCCCCTAAAGTACTGTTTTTTGCAAACAAAGAACAAAATCACGAGTTCATTATGGGGTAGAGAAGGAAAACACCACTTCTTTAAAAAGTGCTAGATATGATATTTGAATAAACAAACTATCATTCTAAGAAAAACATAAAAGCTTCCTTTTCAATGATATGCATCATGGGAAGTTGGGGGGGACGTTTACTCGGAGCTGTTGTGGAGGTCACATTTCATTAAGAAATGTAAGACTCCTTGATTGGCTGTCAGAAATGATAAATGGTAAATCTTTATGATTTTATTACTGTACAACAAGCAGACCTAATAAAGCTGAACTGGATCTCCTACATTCTTTGTAATGTAAAATGACAACATTACCCTCCAGTCCTTCTGTAACTAAGGTTGTGGCAGCATTTGTATTTAAAAATATCTTTTCAGAAGATGAACATTAAAATATTTTAGGTGAATAAAACTTGTTCTCTCATAACATATTTACTACAGCTATTTTTTTTCTCTTGGAGAAGAATTAATCCCTAAAGCCCAGGGTGGGGATAGTTAGCTAAAGCATTTTTGGAGATAAATCTCATTTGAACTGGGATTAAGAATCACCTGGCCTCAAAAATACTTTCTATACAACATGTGGGAAATAGTGGGAAATATAAGTAAAGCATTGAACTTCTTCAAAAAAAATATGTGTTTTTAAGTAGGGTATATGTATGTTGATTGGATTTTCAAAATAATTTTCAGTTTATAATAGTTTATAACTGGAAACATATTACAATTATTTTTTTCTCTTTAATGAAAAATCATTTGAATTTCCAGCTTCTTAATGAATTGGGTAATACCAATCTAAATGTCCTTTTTTTTTTGTCACTAAAATGTGGTGCTCTGTGTATGATGCAACACATCATTATCATTTCTTTGGAATATGATTTAAAAAAATAAAGGAATTCTGAAAGTATGTGGATATAACATAAATTCCGTTTTCTTGATGCACCTCATCTGACCAAATGAATAGATCAGTTCACCCAAGACTATGTTTGATGAAATTCATCGCTTAATCATTGACTTTTGCTAATTTTTTAAAATGCAAAGTGAACAAGCTCCTAAGTGGCAAAAATGAGGCCACTAAGAGTGTAGAAGCAGCTGTCATCTGTATTTTTGATAGTGTGCTTTATTTTCCTATAGAAAGCCATCATAGTTTGTTTTGCTAATCAGATTTTTAAAATTTTATGTTCTTTTCTTGCTTCAAATCTGCTCACGTGGAATTGAATCATTGTAACGTGCTTGGTTTAGATGAAAATGTTTCTAGAACAATGAGGTGGAGTGTGCTTATGTGGTTTCCAGAGGATGCCACTGCCGCTCTGACTTCCAAGCAAAATGAGCTGGAGGTCACCCAGCTTTCACAAAATGTAGCTTTTTGTTCTGGGCTGGCCATCTAAGTTTCAATGGAAGACAGTCTGTTCCATATCTTATAGGCTCAAGGAGAATGTAAAACAGTCATCTAACTTGAAATTCCCTTGCTTTGGTTGTTTCATTATTCTATATTATCACTGCTACTTAAAAATTCCATTTTTATGGTCCAATTATCTTTCTGGACTGAGTTCCATGTTTTAATATCCATTACTGTTATTGGGTTAGAATTGAGCACATCAGCTAAAAAGGACTAAAATGGTATTACTGTGTCATAGATGATTCTGGAAATGATGCTTTGATTTATAGCTTTGGATGTCCTTTTCTTTAGTTTGAGAAAACATAAAAGCCAATTTGAAGTCATTTACCTAATTTAGTGGATACATTTGTCTGATATTTTATTAATGGAAAAGTGCTATTTGCCACTTGGAATGGATCCATGCTCGGGTGTGGATCCTTGCCAACACAGAGAGGGGGGCTCACTTAATTCCTTCACTCCCAGCCATTTATGCCTTTTCATTTCAGTTCCTGCTCTTCCAGGATAGGGTCCCAAGAGCCAAAAGCAGCTAATCCCTTTTTCTGCTATTAAACAAAAAGAAGGAAATCAGAATAGGGACATGAAAGAAGTGTTTTATATTGAATTATTATTCTATCTTGTTCAGCAAAAAAAGAAATTGACCTGCTAAAAAGATTTTGCAAGCAGTTCCTCCAGAAACTAACAACAGCAGGACTAAGGGATGATTCATACTGGGAGCCACAACTTTTATGAACAGGCCCCCACCCCTGCCCCACCCATTCCCTCCCCTTTCCCCTCCCTGACCCCAGCTGGCTGTCAGTATATGGGGGCCGCAAAGCAATTTTGCCTTGGACATCTCTGTTTCTTTTGACTCTTTTGAGTGAACCTAGGGAAACCATCTTTATGGTCATGTTCAAGCTCCCGGATGTTGGCTTAGTCCAAGGTAAATGAAGGGAAACTCGATTCTGTGGTTGTACACCAGTGTAATTTTTAGGAAACTAATTAGGTTGGGACTTCCTAAGCTTTGTCTACTGACAGGTTAAGAAATAAAGCTGTAGATGATTATGAAGACTCTCTTTTTCGATTTTTGAAGTGACCGTTTTCTGTTTTCTTGCTTTAAACTTGTCTCTTTCTTCTCTAGTCGACTGCACTCGAACAATCTCTATTGCGACTGCCACCTGGCCTGGCTGTCTGACTGGCTGCGCCAGAGGCCCCGGGTGGGTCTCTACACTCAGTGTATGGGCCCGTCCCACCTGCGGGGCCATAACGTAGCTGAGGTGCAAAAACGCGAATTTGTCTGCAGTGGTAAGGGAGAAAGAACCTTTACGTTGTCGTCTGATTTTATGCTACTGTGTCGGAGAACCGTGGGGAATGCATGCTCTCAGAGTTTCTGTGTTGCTCACTAACGTGTGCCATCGGGCCCTAATCACTCCATGGAAGGCCTCCGTTTCAGTGCTGTTGAGAATAGGTTCTAGGGTGTGCGTGTGTGATTGGCAACCACAGGTTCCTCTGAAGTGAGGACGAAAGATGTCTCAATTTTCACTCCCGGGGAAATCTAGGAAATTCCTAGACTTTAATTCTGTTGGCTGCTTATTTTCCCGTTAAGTAATAGTGTATGTCTGCTTTTCTGCTAACAATTGGAAATCTGGTTTATCCTGGGTCCCTGCTGGGAAATTTAAAAAAGTAGTTCGACTGCAGTTGCAGAGTGACAAAGTACTTTTCATTATTTGAGTGGTCCACGTCTACTTCTAAGAGAGAAACAACTAGCTTTAGTGATGAAAGTCTGGAAACGACAATAAGGCGCAGACTATATAAAATATCAGGAAGTCACAATTCACATAGGTCTTTCTATATGTTCGAGCACCAGTCTAGGTATTTCCCATAAACGTTCTTCATTTCACCTCGCTCGTCCCAACTGTAATGAAATGCAATATTATCTTTTCTACTGGAGATGAAAATGCTGAGAAAAAGATGCTAAGTAACCTTGTCCAAGATCACATGGTTGAGTCCCAGGATCTCAATTGAGGCAGTCAGATTACCATACATTGATATATATGATATTGATCTTTATGTCTATATTTATGTTTATTTATAAAATCATATGTTAATAGTTTATGATACATATTAACATATATCTTATTTTATAAATACAGGCTGTTTCTGCTTCAGAAGTGTCCGTTCAAAATACAATAACAAAATTTTGAAATATATATAATGCATCACAAATAGTTCCTTAAAGAAAGCACAAGAAGTACTAGTAGAAGATTCGGATTTATTGTTGTCTTTTAGAACTTTTTATGTATTTTTCCACTTTTTATAACCCAGACAAAATTTTCTTATAATGTCACGGAAGAGGCATGTTCTCTTCAGGTCTGATTGCTTTTGAAAAAATTAAACAATGAAATGACTAACCGTTCGTTACTAACCACTTTTTTCTCTCTTCACTTTTCCCTTCCTGTTTTCTAGATGAGGAAGAAGGCAAGTTCACGTTTCTTTCTTAGACTGAGACTATTTTTTGTAAAGTTTGAGAGCGTGTGCAGAGGGCTTGGGTTAGTAAAGCACCTGCAGTGTCTTCCTGGCGTCCACGACTGCCCAGGCCCTCGCGCTGCAGATCAGAGAGGGCTGTCCCCTTCCTCCAGTAGCCAAACGTGTGCCGGTGCCCTTCCCTGCAACACCACCAGCATTCTGTTGTTCATCATTCCAACAGTGCAATCTCATTTCCAAACAGTTTTGTTTCCAAATACTGAGTAGTAAAAATATATACCTGCAGGTAACTCCTTAACACTAACATAGTAGACCAGGCGAACCCGAATGAAAGAACTCTCTAGATTAACAATTACGGAATGGCACATTACAAATTATTACAATAACTTCAAAGAAAGCACAAATGTTGAACCTCTCAAGACATCCAACTTAGCAAGATCTGATTTCCCCACATTTATTGTTGCACAATTACGTCTTTAGAAGGTATACCACAGGTATACCTTCCAAGAGGAAAATGGTACTGTTTTCCTTTTTTTGAGGGTAGAGTAAGTTACACCACTGAAGTTTAATAAAGACCAAACTCTATTTAAGTTTATCAGAAATGAAATCTAGGTTAGTCTGAAACTGCTGCTTTTTTTGGAACTCAGAATAGTTTTGAATCAAATTCCAGTTTCGGGTCTGAGGTTAGCCTTTCTTAACAATTATTTCAAGTCTGAAAAATGATCGTTTTCATAATTAGTTTTAAGAATCTCATTTTCTTCATCTGAGTGTTGACCTAGAACTATAAATGCATGCTGCCTAAAATATATCTTAGAACTCTAGGACCAATTTTATGCTCAGACATTTAGAGAAATGCATTTCTGTTAAATAATGTGCTCTGTTGTTTGAGATAAGCTCATGTGTTTCACTCTTCGCACTTCTGGGAGGGGAAAATATCATTGCCGTTTGTTTCTCTTGCAGGTCACCAGTCCTTTATGGCTCCTTCTTGCAGCGTTCTGCACTGTCCAGCTGCTTGTACGTGTAGCAACAATATCGTAGACTGTCGTGGGAAAGGTCTCACTGAGATCCCCACAAATCTGCCAGAGACCATCACAGAAATGTATGTGCCCTGAAATTTCCTCTCATCTCTCCACCTCCACAGTGACCCAAACCGTGACTTTCTTTAGCGATTCTGGGTTTCTCGAAGGCCAAGGGGATCCATTAGTTTAGGCAAATTTTCCTTTCAGAATTGCATTGAGCCTGATGACTCTGCTTAATGAAATATTTTGTTGAAGGCGCTGGGGTTTTTCTTTTTCTTAACATAGGTAGAATTAAAAGGAATGGGTTTGAAGGGATAATTAGTACTTGCCCTTTTCTTGGGAAGGTGTTATTAGGTTATTTAGGAAAAATAAGAGTGTGGGCGTACGTAGTCTGACCAGTTAGGTCTGTAGATCTACCCCTCCTGTCCATGTTTAGCTTGAAGGGAGGAAATAAAAGGAGGACCAAACTGGGGATAAAAATCATAGAATCAATATCATGAGATGATGTTCTGCCTCCTCAAGAGCTCGTGTTTTAAAATGCAGTTTCCCTATTTTCTTAGAACTATTGTATATTCTACCAGAAAGTATAAAAAGGATAAAATTGTAAAGTCAGAATATATAAGATTTTTAAACTAGTGAGCGTGTTAATCTATGTGAGCCAATGGCTATCTCTATCAAAGGTTAAGTTGTCTTGACAAAGTACTTCTCTTTTGTATGCAGCTGCTGCGTGCATTTGTTCTTGCCAAATATAAGTCATGTGGGTAAAACAAGGTCATGTAAGATGTGAAATGAACTGCTTTTCCCACCTCAAGAAGTAAGCATTAGGGAAAATCTTTACTTCAATATCCATTAACTAAGAGCACCTCTTAACCGTTCAGCCTATTGTGTTACGGTTTTAGAGGCCAATTCTTACAGTTTAAATACATAGTTTTGGGCATTTTAGATTGAAATGATAAAATAAACCTAACTTCATATAAGTCTACATAGTAGGCACAAAAATTAAGGTATTTTCAAAAGCTATTAATTTTTTGCCAGTTAGCTGCTTTAATTTGCTTTATATGAGACTAACTTTAATTCACAAGACCCACTAACATTATTTAAAGTGTCTAATAGGTGTTTAAAATTATGCTTAGAGCTTTGCGGTGTAACACATGATCATCTGTAAAGATTCAAGAATCTGTGGAGGTTTGACACAGACATGAAATAATGTGTGCAAATAATATTATTATCAAAATTTTAGTTTTGCTCATCAAAGGCATTTATAAGTATTTTTTAGCTGACCTTTGGAAAAAGAATGATATACGGTTTTGGAAGAGGCAGGTAACATTCCACAAAAAAGAAACATCAGGAATGAAAGACAGAGGTGGTGGGGAGCATTATGTTTTAGAGACTGCATAGTTGAGCCTAATTAGAGTAACAGGTGCATGTTGGGCCATCATGGAAAATAATGCCTCAGAAAGACATCTCCATATAATTTTAAAGCCACAGATTAATGAGGGACTTTTGTCTTTGTCAGAAGATGTAATATATGTAATATATGATAAACTAGGGAGTAGGAAGACACAGTAAGTTTTCAAATAGAGTAATAGTATATTCATCTATCCAGGCAAGAGCATTTACTAAGTGAACACTTACTTTAGGAAAGGCAACACGAATTTTCCAGAGATTTTCTATCAAGTGACTAGCAAATTTGACATGCAAATTAAGAACTATGAAATGAAGTACAAATTAATACATGTTGTAAGAGAGGAACAAATGAAGTTTACAGTAGCTATACAGAGGCATAAAGTGGAAGTCAAGTTATGGTGTTTAATCAAAGGCAGCAAGTTTTAGTTAGACCCATAGGTCCACCTACTATTCACTGTCTGTGAGATTTTAGACAAGTTATTTATCCTCTGTGAGCCTGTCTTCTCTTCTGAAACTAAGGGTTGTTATTAATTTGAGATGAAATAACACATGTAGAACTTTATGGGCTTAATAAATAGTAGTAATTCAGTAAGCGTGATACCTCCATCTTTGAAGCCTTCATATAAGACATAACATCTGAGGTAGGCCTTTGAGGGATGGGTAGGGAATGGAAATGCAAAAATGAAGAAAGGGCTTTCAAAATGAATAGAACATCAGAAACACTGGCAATAAGCATGGAAATGCAAGACACAACCAAACAGGAGCTCAGTATACCTTTTGGAACCCGAGAGAGTGCAGAAAGATAAAAATAGAAAGGTAGGTTGGAACCAACTCATCGAGGGCCTTGGATAGTATAAGGACCTAGGTCTTTATTTGGAATGCATTTGAATACAGGAGTTTTCATCTGAATCTTCAAGAATTAATCTGATAGCTGTGTGTCAGTGGTTGGCAAAAGGACAGATTGCCAGGCATGAGGCCTCCGTAGGTGGCTATCATGTTGATGGAAGGGAGATGTCATAAAAGCAGGAGCTGAGTAGCAATAGGAATGATGACGTGGAAGTGAGTATGGTGGTTAATGTAGGAGGAGAATTCCTGGGATTTGGCATTTGGTGAAATGAGGGACTAATGGAGAAATATGAACCAAAGATGATGTCAGAATTTCAAGTATGAGGGATGGGGAATTGGTGGTTTTATTATTGTATATAAGAGGTTGAAGGACAGGACAAAAACTGGGAAAGGAGATGGTGGTGAACAAAATATGTGAAATCCTGAGACACCAATGGGATTTTTAGAGGTGGTCAAATAATACAGACTCCAATAACTTGGAGCAAGACACAGACTTGAGGCAAAGATTTTGGAGAAATTAACATTGTAAAATAAAATTTGGTGGTTAAATCCATGAAATGGTGAATAGAAAGGAGTGCGATAGAAGAGAAAGCCAACAGAAGTAAGAGCTGCAGAGGGCCAGAGTGAGAGGAAGGAGCTTAGTTTGGCTGAGAAAGGGTGTTTTGAAAAAAGATGGTGGCACTCTAAAGGACAGGCTTGGATTGATTTGAAGATACAGAAAGCTACAATCATTAGGAAGTCAGAGACAGTGGGTTTAGAGAGAGAGATGAGAATGTGAGAGTTAGTAAGATCTCTGTGGGAGCACAAGTGTCCTGGACTCAGGAGTGGGAGGATTAAATCCTGATTATAGGAAAGAACAAAACACTGCTGTGGGCTGACAAAAGAACAGTGAGTTGTAGATACAACAGACTGAAAGTAATGTGTGACATTTAAAGTAGTTTATCTCATGTAGTCTATTCATTTTTTACAAGAGAGCGTTTCTTCTATTTTGTATGCTCTATAGATTTTGTATTATCGTAAAATTTAGTAACATAAAAGTTATACAAAATAATAATGTCCCATTGGGTTTGCCTGTATTGAGGAGGTAGTATATCAGATAAAGCTACAATAAATTAAGTTTTTAAGTAGAGATGACAACATATGTGAAGCTCTAGGTGAATTTCACTTCTCTGATTATTACATTATCAGCTTTATCAGTAGAGCATCTGGTAATAAATCATATTGATCTTCAACTCCAACAAAATACCCCATTACCATTCATTATAGTGGCATAACTTACTAGCTTAGTAACTCATTTCTTTTATTACTCTTTTATTTTTATTAGTATAAAGAACATCAGTTAGATTCATAAAATGTGGAAGTAAAGCGGTACATCTTTTTTCATTTTTATAGATTCCAGTTTTTTAATACATGATGAACTGAAAATTATAAGCTCCCTCCATATTTTTCAAATAAGTTTTAATCGGATTTTACCATAAATTATAAGTAGAATTTCTTTACTGCAATTTATTGCACATTTCATTCAGTGCTGTTGAGTTGATTTTCTTCTATATGTGGCATGTCTTTATTCCTGCCACTGTTTCATAATATAATTCTAACAAAAAGAAATATGTATGTGCTACATGTAGGAGTGATCTATTGCCTATTATTCTAGGTAGAGAAACTTGACTCATCCTTTTCTTTCTTCTGCATTGTGCTTACAACCATAATTTCACATTTCCGGTACTTGCTCAAACAGTTATTGTTAAGATAGATGGGAAATATTCTTTTAAAGTTAGAATTGGAATAGAAAGGGATAGGAAGAGACCAACATTTATCTAACCATGTTGGATGCTGTACTCATCTTATATCACGTGACCTTCTCATTGATTTTTGATGTAGGTATTTATGAAAATAAAATACAACAGAAGAACTAATACAAGAACATATGCTAGATAAATGTTGGTGGATTTCTCCAAGAGGCCTTATCATCCTGATGGTCATACTATGCTCCAGGATCTGCCATCTTATTTGTAGGCTAGGAATCTTATTGTGACTGCACTTACTACATCTTGTTTATATATGTTTATATATATAAGCTTGTCATATATGTGCCATATATATATATACATATATATATGTATATATATATATATGAAACTTCTACTGAAGACAGAGGCAGGAACTAGTTCTGTTCTAATCACCACTGAATACCCAGCAACAAATCCAGTACGTGGCACGTAATAGGCAGATGGTAAATATAAAATAAGTATTTATTGGGTAAATAGGTATTAAGCATTATAGCAAATTGATCTTTAAAAGGAGCTAGAAGTGCCTGGCTATCTCAGTCAGTGGAGCGTCAGACTCTTGATCTCAGGGCTGTGAGTTCAAGCCCCATGTTGGTCATAGAGCCTAATTAAAATATAAATAAAATAAAACATTTTTTAAAAATAATAAAAGGAGTTACAGCAAACAAAATTAAAAATGAAAACTGAAGGAACAAACCTTTCTCTCCCTGTAGGAAAAAAAAAAGGTACTTTTTAAGCACACAATAAGTAAGACAAAAATTAGCTAATAGGAAGTTAATGGAAAGGGCTAAAATGGGCTGTAAATACTTTAAATCCATTCATTAAATTTGCCTGTTCCCCATACTGGCTTGGTTTCCACTCTCTACAGGTGTCTGAGAGCTTCTTTTTTCTCAGTTCTAAGCTGATCCAGTCAGTATCTAATAGGTACCCCCTTCTTTAGTTACGTTAATTGATTCACTCACCGTACAGATAGATCTTAGATGTCTTCTTTCTCTAAGGCCATAATTCTTTGGTAATGAAGCCTATAGGCATTTGCCTCAAATCCCTCAAAGACTGACTACTTCAGTCTGCTGGGGTTTTTTTGTTTTTGTTTTTGTTTTTAATGAGGTCAAAAATGTTAAGAAATATTGTTTAAAGTGTTAGTTTAAAGTGGCTAAACTAGCTTCAGTCTGAGATTTTTTGATTCCAGAGTTCATGTTTTTTCATTGATGTAGCTGCCAAAAAGAAAAGAAGAGAAAAAAAAGAAGAAGAAGTAGTAAACATGGTGTGGACTTGGACTTATTGGGCTATTGTAGGAGATAGAATTGAAAAAATCAGAAGAAAAGGCTGATACTCAGAAACACAGGGCAAGAGAACCTTTGAGAAACTTACCTATGAAGAGAACACAGAAGGAGCATAACAAAGACAGGCATTGAAGGGTAAGAATGTGTACAAAAGTGAGAGCTGTTTCATCTTACTTTCTACCTACAACTGCCATAGGGTCATCTCTCCTCTTCTCTGTCACATATTCTCATCCTCCCTGGAGAGTATCTGCAAAGAACTTAATCATGGTGTAATTTGATATTTTGATCAACGTCAGACTACCCTGCATGGACTGAAAAGTCAGGGCCGGACTGTTTTCCTCTCCATTTCTGCACCAAAGCTTAGCATAGTGGGGCTGGGGAAAAGGACAGTGTTGGGGACAAGAACAAGGGGTCCAGTGCACACATTCTGGAGACAAGCCTCCATTCTTCATGGTGAACAGAAAATGTGACACAGGAATACGGACTAATGAAGATAAAGAGGGAGAAATAGAGCATGTAGAGTATAAGGTAAAGTAAGTTTAAAAGAAAGAAGCCGTTGCCCCCCTGAGATCTTCCCAGCACTTTTCTGCTTTGCACTCTGCTGGTTAAAACCTTTTTTCCATACAGATGGAATGCCTAAGGCAAGTCTTCAGGATCTGGCCCCTGGCAACAGAATTATTAATAGCAAATTGATTCTCTGTATATCAAATCCTCAGAATTAATTTCTTAAATCACTTTTGGATATAAAGTTTTGAGTATGAGATGATGGATTGTGATAAAAATAGACATTTAGTTCTCTTTAATCTAGTCATAGATTTTCCATGGCATATCACCTGTTCGAACCATTATGCAGAAGTTCCATAAATCACGGAAAATAGTAAGAACATGGGTTGTAACCATTTAGTACATCATCTTGTTTACTCTTAATGTCCCTCCACCTTCGCTCTTGGTTGCCTTGTGTAGGGCTCAGAAGTTGGAAACCATGCAGTTCTTTTATTTGGTTAGAGAAGAAGGTCAGGGAGAAGTTCAAGTTATGGGGAGGGAAAAGATGGTAGCAAAGTTCTCAGTCCAGGTCTTCTGAGGGTTGTTTTCTGAGATGGATTGGAAATTTTCAGAAGCTGGAATACATTTTCTTGGGCATGCTATTCGAGTAGGTAAAATGGAAAGGAAGCTCATCCTGTAAATTACTGGTCTGCTTTTTCTCTGCCAGCAATAAAGAAGGTTCTTTCACAGAGGTTCACAATGATGGAGGCTAGATGTGCGGTTTGGGAGTACTTTTGCTTCTTTTGTTTCCTCTGGATCACTTGCATGCATAAAGAAGTGAAAGAAAAGAGGGCTCTTGAATGTTGTATCTTATTACAACCTACATTTATGATGCTGAATATAACTTCTAAAGTGCTTGTTTTTCCTCCATTTCTGTTTAGACAAATGCTCTTCCCAAATACATTTAACCTTTTTGCAGGCTGTTTCCATATTTGCCCCTTCCAAATTCTTTAATCCCTAATTCTAATGGATAATTCTTGCCAAATTGAATCCACATACTGTAGGTCAAAGTCATCTGACTTTCTATAGGTAGGGAAACTGAAGTGCAATTGGATTAACATGTTTTTAAATTGCAGATTCTATACTAGATTATTATGAGAGTTATGAAATCAAGCGTGACTTTTTAATTATTTATCATGCACTTAGTAACGTCTCAGCTAGTAGGACAGCTATCATGTGGTGTAATTGGCTGATTTTCTTTGCATACGCCAAAATTTTGAAAATAAATTTTAAAAATAAATGCAGCACGCAGTTCAACTAGTTTTATGGTGTATGTAAACTACCTTGACTATACCACCTAGGCAACATAAACTATCTAAAAAAAAAGCAAATGATTCCATTTTTAATGTAATTTGGTGTGAAAGAAATAGTCTATAGTCTGAGTTTGCCTTGCTAAATAAAAAGTTGATAATTTTAAAGTGACATTGTTTTCACTGTGAATGCATTTACAATGAAAATACTTAAAAATTTAGAGATACATCCAACTTAAGGGTCCTTTTTTTTTTTTTTAAGATTTTTCATTTATTTATTCGACACAGAGAGAGAGATCACAAGTAGGCAGAGAGGCAGGCAGAGAGAGAGGAGGAAGCAGGCTCCCCGCCGAGCAGGGAGCTGGATGCAGGCCTGGATCCCAGGACCCCGAGATCATGACCCGAGCCGAAGGCAGAGGCTCCAACCCACTGAGCCACCCAGGCACCCAACAGCTTAAGGGTTCTTAAGTGCCAGAGAAAATAAGTAGAGTTAAGAAAATAGTATAAGGGTGAAAATCCAAGCAGTTCTACTTTAATTGATAGTTTTACTAGACCATTTGTTAACAACTGAAGCACTCATTCACATTTTGCAGTTTTACACATCCCTATATTTTTCTTCCTTCAGACCCACTCCCAGAATTAGCTAGCATATAGGATGACTGTTGGCTTTAAATTGTATATGTTTACAGTTTTGTGCTTTGCAGGCTAACTTTTGTGACAACACTCTCATAGTCTATGTCTAGTAAAAATATTTATGACCTAGTACTTCTAAAAAATCATCTTGCGTTGTGGTTAAGGCCTTTTTTATGATAAAGAAGCTGGCTTCAGACCTACTGAAACAGAATGTAGGAAGCCATATAGTCTCTAAAGATGAGCAGAAAACTTTTAATACTTTTGTAATGTAGAAAATAATTTTGTAAGTTTGTACACAAACCTAATTTCAAATATGAATCTATTACTCTACGTATCTACTTTGATGTAGAAAATTAGAAGTATGTTTACATATTTGGTTCTGAGATTCTCCCAATAGCAGAAATTTGGTATGTATCCCCAAATCTCATAAAAAAACAGCTTTCCTTCTACCAGGTAATAGAATTTTTGTCTAGAAATGTCATTAAATAAGCAATCTCGGGGTCAAAATAAAGCTATCATCAAAATATATACATAAATCAGTAATTCAGTTCTGATTATGTGCTAACCTAGTCAATGATTAGAAAAACAAAACGGTAGGATTTCTGATAATATATTTTATAGGGTGAGTAGTCATTTGCTATAAAAGATGTTCATGCAGATGTTGGTTATGCTTATTTTTATTTCCTCGTGTTTTTAGATGATATTGTCTTCAGTTTTCATATTACGATCCCATCATGAAGTGAGCACCCAGAAAAAGACATCACAATTCAGCTTTCTACAGAATGTAGAGAGTTAATTCATTGTTCAGTATACAAGAGAAAGATCTCTGTCATGTTCCGTCAGAACAAACATCTCATTTACTTAGTTATCAGTAGCCACACTTAGTGTAACCCCTACAGCAGCTTTGATGGTTCCACAGCAAAATAGTGTAAGACAAATTATGTGTGAAATAGATGTATAGATTCAACTCTACTTGTAGTTCTGTAAGCTAGTATTGACTTCACTAATATTGGAGTGCTCTCATATTTATTTTGGCAGAGTTTTCAATTTAATATGTGTATCTTGAAAAATCTTTAATTGCTCTTGAATGAAATACTGAAATAATTATCTTTAAAAAACTACATCTATCCATTACATGCACACAGTCAGTTTTTATTAAGAATATGTGTTCATGATAAGAAAATTATTATCTATTTCGCCCAACTTCTTTCTCCCCCCCAATTTTGGCAAATTGACAAATACAATTGTATGTATCTAAAGTGTACAAAGTGATGACTTGATAAATGTGTATATTGTGGAGTGATTGTCAAGAACAAGATAATTAATATGTCCCTCATCTCACATAGTTAACTCTTTTGTGTGTGTATGGTGAGGATACTTAAGATCTACTCTCAGTATTGTATTATTAATTATAGTCACCATGCTGTACATTAGATCTTCAGAACTTACTCTTTTTATATCTGAAAATTTATAGCTTTTGACCTACATCTTCGCATTTCCCCTTCCCCACAGCCCCTGGCAACCACCATTCTATTCTCTGTTTCAATGAAATCGGCTTTTTTTAAAAAAGATTCCACATCAATTGATAGCATGCAACGTTTGTCTTTCTCTGACTTATTTCACTTAGCATAATACCCTCTAGATTCACCTGTGTTGTTGCAAATGACAGGATTTTCTTTCCTTTTATGGCTGAATAATGTGTGTGTGTGTGTGTGTGTGGATATTAGATACATATGTATATGTGTGTATAGATGTCACCCGCATGTGTGTGTATGTGTGTGTGTGTGTATACATACATATTTCAATTTTTCTTTATCCGTTCATCTGTCAAAGGACATTTAAGTTGTTCCCATATGTTGGCCACTGTGCATAAAGCTGCAATGAACATGAGGGTACAGACATCTCTTCAAGATACTAATTTCATTTTCTTCAAATATACACTCAAGAGTGAGACTGCTAGGTCATGTGGTAGTTTTGTTTTTAATTTTTTGAGGAACTTCCATACTGTTTTCCAAAGGGGCTACGTCAATATACATTCCCACCAACAATGCACAAGGATTTTCTTTTCTCCACATCTTTGCCAACATTTGATATTTCTTGTCTTTTGATCATAGCCATCCTAAAGTTCTGGGGTGATATCTTATTGTGGTTTTGATTTGTATTTCCTTGATGACTAGTAATGTTGAGTACCTTTTCATGTGTATATTGGCCATTTGTATGTCTTCTTTGGAAAAATGTCTATTTAAGTCCTTTGCCCATTTTAAATTGGATTACTTTCTTTTTTGCTGCTGAGTTTTATCAGCTCTTTATTTACTTTGGATATTAACCCCTTATCAAATATATGCATTGCAAATAGTTTCTCCCATTCTGTTGGTTGCCATTTGAATTTATTTTCTTACCTGCTTTTTATTTATCCCTAACTTCACAAAAAAGCTGTATTTATTACATATGTTAGATGTATATATACACACATACTTTGTGTGCTTTTTGTTGAGATGTGTTATCATCTAAGCAAAACGCTATAATGGTTTGCCTTAGAGAAAGACATAGAAGACTGAATCAAAACTTTATAATATTAGTTAAGAGAAAACAAGTATGGTAAAATTATAAATAGATGGGCAAGAAAGAAATACTAAAACGACTAGAGTGGAGATTAAGGTGGTAAGGCAAGGAAGAAACTCCAACTGGTTTCTCTTAAAAAAATCCAAGGAGTCTGATGAGTATTATTGCAACAGAAGAAGAACATGTGGGAAAATAGGTTTTTTTGTGCACTACATACTCAACAAATATTTTTGAGTGCCTACTCTGCCTCAGACATTGTGGATGAAAGGACACATTCCCAGACTTCAAGATGTTTACAGTATAGAGAATTGAAATCACACAAAGAGAATATTTGAAAACTATGTGATAAGTAATAAAATACACACAGGGAATACAGAGAAAGGAATACCTTGATTTGCCTGGGAGAATAAAGGAACCTCCAGGTATGAGGATGTGTCAGGCAGGCAGAGAAACTGGGGGCTCTAAAGACCAAGGGAAAAGCATGGGTAACGTCCCAGAAAAGTTAGAGGTGGTATATGTTTGAGTAATGAAGCAGTTTTGGTTGCTAGAACATAAAGTGGAAGGCTGATCTTGAAGCGTCACTTCTCTTAGCAACAATAGTATACGAGAAAGCATTCGGAGTGTGGTAGTGGTAGTAGTGTGATGAGATCTATTAGTTAGAAAAATCACCCTAAGACGGAGTGGAAATGGTTTGGAGGGAAAGAGTACACTAAGAAAGTGATAGCAACAGTCTGTAGGGTGTGGTGAAGGTGGGCATAGCAGCAGCTAGGAATGGAAGGGAATCCCAAGAATTGGTTGATTCCCTAAAAGCTTCTACAGGAAAGAAAATGGAGACACATCAGAGGTAAAATAAGACCTGTGTAGACTTTAACATAAAAATGAAGACAGCTGGTGCATGGTTAAAATATTCTTTATTATCAGACAAATCACCAGCATGTGTTTTTCAGAGATTAAGTTATAGATTTATGGTTCTATAATCATCTGGAAAGATTAAATTGAAAATTCACGCAGTTCAAATACTACTAGTGGCCACAGTGTTACCTAAACTCGAGGAAAGAGATGATGGATAATTTGGACAATAAATCGGTGCAGGGGAAGAAGGCCAAAAGCTATTTTATTTTATTTTATTTTATTTTTTATTTTATTTTATTGAGTAATACTTAAGCAAGCGATGTGGAAAGAAAATTTGCATAATGTTTATAAAACTAAAATTATTACCAAATGGGCAACTTAGCTTAGTGCCTGACTCAAAGTTAGTGTCCAAAAGATTTTCATCAATAATGAAAAACAAGGCAGCAGAACATTTAACTATTTTTCTTTCTTGAATTGCTAAAGAAAAATTATATATGAAAGCTTGGTGTTATTGACATTACGAATCTATACTCTGTCCCCCTATAATCAGTGAGCTATGTGCCTAAGCCCATTTTTCCCTCTAAATCTAAACCATGTGATTGTGCATTTTGAGCGTATCTTTGCATTTGAATATGTATCCATATGAATACACAAATGAATATGTTAACATTCATTTAGGTCACAGCCTGAATATGAAGTCGTTAAAAACACACACCCGTGCACACACACACACACATTTGTGTCTTGCTTTAAATGTTTAAAGGCCAAATGGAAGAAGAGTTATTTCGACTATGAAAACATCAACTGGATTTACCCTCAGGGGCATGTACCCTAGAATGACATCACAAAAAAATAAAATAAGATTAAAGAAATGGACAATATTCAGGAACAAGTCACCCAAGGCAGGAATGGCCGATACTCAATTAGTATGGACACAATCCTAAGGCAGAAATGTTAGCTATATGCATAATATGTCCCTCTAGAGACAAATATTCACTCAGCTGCTGAAGATATTTATTAAACTTACAAAGTACTGGAGAGCCTATAATTACATAACAGAAATTGTATTTCAGTCTAAAATACCTTCTGTCATTTTATATAGACATAAGAAGGATTTCAAGGTATACATTTACTGCTAAAGCTAGAAGTAATAGTCCAGAAATATAAAGTACTTACTTTAGAATTATTATGTAATAGGCAAGAGAATCCCTAATGTCAAAGGAATATGGCTGCTTCCTCCTTTTCAAATGCTGGATTGATGTTACCTATGATGAGAATATTTGGCTACACTGAGCAGTCCAAGATTCAGAAGCTAGGGTCATTCCACAACCCCCACACGCACGCAAACACACCCCATTAAATCTATGTTCTATTCTATGGCAGCTGTTTTTGCCATTTATGTTAAAAGCAGATGGGGAAAATGCAAAGAACTGTCAGTTTTATTGCCATGTATAATCAACATCTGGGCTGTATGTTACAGATACAATCAATCCAAACTCATACTTTACTGATGTTGTAAAACCTTTTTTGAGTTCCTAAGACAGTTTCCAAATTTGAGAAAATGCTATTTATTTTAATCATGTCGATCATGGAAATTACAACATTTTATATATATTTTCAGCCTCCATGTGAATGATGTATGCGTGTATGTGTTTAATATGTAATTGCTGGGTTATCTGCAAATCTGTACTGCCAATTTGTTTAAAACTGTGTTTTGGAATCATATATATTTATTTCATACTAGAGATCAAATCATGTATCAGTTTTATTTCATTATATAATCTGTGTGTGTGAAACTAACATGTGTTGTAGACATTTTATTATATAGTGCTGCTTATTATATGTGTGATTGCATATACATACATGTATATCCCCATATTTTTATTCTTTCCCCATTTTCATGCCAGAAAAAAAGCATTTTTTCCCCATCTCATAATTGTTACTAAAACATATTTTACAATAGGTTTTATTTTCCTCATTTTTTGGAAAGAGAAAATGAGACAGAGAAGCAAATTAATTTTTGCAAGGGCTACACGGTTTATCAATGGCTGTAAACCTCATACTTTTAATCACTAAACCATACGTTTTTATCTTTATGTATACACATATATAAAGCATAACACCTCTTGGAGAGAGCTTAAAACAGCTTTGGCATGTAGATGTTATTTTGTATGGTTTATCAACATAATTTAGTTTGAAAAATATTGAAAATAATTTCTTTTTAAAGATTTTTTTTTATTTATTTATTTCACAGAGGGAGAGAGATCACAAGGAGGCAGGCAGAGAGAGAAGGGGGGGGAAGCAGGCTCCCCGCTGAGCAGGGAGCCCGACGCGGGCCTCGATCCCAGGACCCTGAGATCATGACCTGAGCCGAAAGCAGAGGCTTTAACCCACTGAGCCACCCAGGCGCCCGAAAATAATTTCTGAGAATTGAAAACTAGTGAGCTGGAAGTGTCATTTAAAATAAACTGATATTATTTACTATCTCGTAAATGGTTTCAGAACTAGCTGGAGTTTTTTCATTCCCGGGTTGGACTGTGTCGTAGACTCTACTGATGTAACAGCTGCTCATTAGTAACCATCGTAGAGTATTTTATGTCACAGAGCTCAGATACGCCCGTACATCGTTTCCATGTTCTAAGAGTCCATATAGTATGAGAGCAGAGAGATTTCTTGATAATTTTCCTCTTCTACCATCTTTAAGATAAGCACCAGATAGTGGTATATATTGGCTGCCGTTCATTCCCTGGGAACTCTATATGTGTGAAGACACGCATGATTTATTTTTTTTAAAAAGCAGTAATTAAAGAATAAGAGAAAAAAGATGTATGTGAGGGAGGAGGAAGGTTTATATTGGCTAAATGCATTGTACTTCCGAAATTTTTGATGGGGTCGTTAGAAAATTGTTTCCATTTCTTATGTCATGGAACTTCTAACTAAAAGTTCCTTGTGATTTTGATAAGGTGGTATCAGTAGGTTGCTTTTATATAAACTACACACACACACACACACACACACAGTGCTAAAATGTTCTGGAATTGTTCACATACATTCTGTGGAAGAAAAGGTTTTGGCTACTTTTATATGAAAAAGATTTCCATATAGTATATGGTTGATGGAACATTCTTCCTCCCTTATTCAGTTTTTTAAATATATTTTTACTTTGAAATTCAGAATATTGAATCTTATTTTTATGAAGGACGAACATTTGGAAGGCTCTTAATTATGGTGGATCTTACCCACAGCATGCCAATATATCTTAGCCATGACACTATCTGTTTTTGTAACCCTGGAATGTTTTTAATTAGATTCTTCATGGAACAATGGATTCAAATTTTCACTCTCTAAAATTCAGCAGATTTTATGCTATTAAAATAGAAGATTAGAGAATAGGAAAGATAGAAAATATACATCTTGTTTTCTTCTTTTTTTAACATTCACCAAAATGCTTTTAATATATTTCTTCCTTATATTTTATATTCTCGTTGAAATATCTTCCCCTCTTTTCTATAGGAGTATGCAGACCATTTGAGGTGTGTGTTGCTTGTAGTTTTTAAAAATATATCCTGAAGTTCTCATAAGGAAAAGTAGGGTCTTAGACATCTGAGCTTAAAGGAAGTAGACATTAGTTTATTGTTTCCCCACTAAAGAAGATAAAATGGACATTTTGAAACATTTTAAAATTTATTGGTTGACATCTGTCAGTGGTAGAATATTTTCTTGCTTGAGAATCTGTTTGAATGAAGGAGGCAATTATGTTTTGCCTTAATGGACTGCTGGTACAGTGCCATAAAAACCAATTAGCTGCTGAGTCAGTGTAAATAACCATGTAAGCTCTGTTTCAAATACTTTCTTTTTTTTGAACAAAGGTTGGAAGCAAATAGATAAAGAAAAGCAAGCAAATCCATTTTACATGTCATTGTTCAGCTTTCTGTTGCATATGTTGTAAATGAAATAGTTTGCAATGTGAAGGTTAAGTCATGGTACATTCCAAGAATGAGTGACACATGCAACATCACTATATTATGTTGGAATTATTATTTTTGCATGAAAATTTAACACTACTTCATCATGAGTTGTCCTTGTTTTATAACTTTCTGTGCATGCATTTTCTGAAAAATATATAGCTTCACTTATATATCATTTGTTTGCTTTAGTAGGAATATTTATCAATGACATGAATTGTAGATTAGACAGATTTAGTTTTGCTTAAATGTATTTGAGTGTCATTAGAATAATTAGTGATCTTTTTAAGTGTTCTGGATTAAGAGACTTTAAAATAATAAATGAGTTTAAAATTTTCTAAGGAAATTCTTCAGTTAGATGATAGAATTAGTTTGGTCACGTTTGTGAATTAATGTTATTGATATTTCAATGCTGAATATATCATTTTTAAGAACTTTTAGTGAACAAATTAATCAGAAGTGTAACTGAAAAATTAGACACTTTATCAATAAAACTTCCATGAGGGTATAAAAATGTTTGCTTCTGATCACCATTGAATTCCATTCATTTAGTATATTTTGCATAGGTAAAGTACAGAGGGTAAATGAATGAATGATTACTGGTTTTCTGTTCTCACAAACTTGAAATGATATTTATGAAAAGTGATCATATAAACTAGTTTTGCATTAGTGTTGCATTGAAAGAAATCTATCAACTAAGAATTTTAATTTTTTCTCATCATAGCTTTATATTATTTTGAGCAAATCTTTAACAAAATGAAACGGTGTTTCATTGCTCTGGGTTCGAAGAAAGTCCTCCAGTTAATTGTGTTGCGTCTATAGCTTGCTTTCACAGTATTTTCATTGATTACATTTTAAACTTCTTAAGATCTAGCTACAAGAATGGATCACAGCAAAAAAATAAAATGTGTCTCTAAACCATCAATTTATAACATTCTAATCAATAGTGTAATGGTGAAATGATTTAAATGCCCTTTGTTATATTTAGAGCTTTTGAAAAAAGTACCCTTTCTCAAGACCTAGATAAATAATCCAGATGCCAAATCCATATTTTCTTCATACGATTTATTTCTTATCTTCTGGGGCAAGCCTGCCCCTTAGGAGCCAACGAACCTGGTGGAAAAGGGATATGTGAAAAATGACTAGAATACAGTGAGATAGAGCAGAGACACAGAGAAGAGGATGCCCTTGGGTATATAGAGAAAGAAACAAGTAACCATACCCCAGAAAATCAAGTAAGGCTTTAGGAGGAGGCCATGCTTCAGTTGTCTTAAAATAGCTAAACAATACGATTCATAATAACATAAAATTACTACTAACCTGAATGGGCTAATAATAGGAAATGATTAAGGAACTCTGGTCCATTTTGATAATGAGATGTTATAAAGACATTAAAAATAACATCTTCCAAAATATTTAATGATATTAGGAAAACCTGTATGATACCATATTTGACATCAGGTGTACAACTCAGAATTCTCTGTACAATAAGACTTGAATTAGATAAAATAAATATGTATATCAGAAAGACCCTTAAAACACTGATTTGAGTGGTGCATCTTAAGCAGTTTGCATTTTCTTCCTCACATATTTTGTAAATAAGCTTGAATTTATTTTGAGTGTGGACAAAATTTCTGCTTTTTGGAGGAAGAGAATCATAACTAGTGATGCTGATTAGAGAGAAAAGATTTCACCTTTTGTATGAGAGAGGAAGGGGTAGTAACTTGGGGGAATAACAGGATTTAGAGGATTAGAAAGCAAATCCAGAAATTGAGAAAAAAAGAAAAGTAGAGAACCAGAGGCGTATAGTGTCTCATCCATGGAAGAAGTATTGTTTGCAATGCCAAATGCTACAACGAGTTCAAGAACAGTGTTGTCTGAGGAAACCCGTTGCATATAGAGATAAGGTGGTCCGGGTGAAACCTGAGCCTTTTGAAGAAAGCCTGGCACTGTGGGGAAGACTTTGGAATTGGATAAGACCAAAATTTAAGCATTTCTACTTAACCATCTGGGGTATTTTATTTGTTTTGATTTGATGTTCATTAAGTGTTGGTAATACCTACATGTTCAAGCATTACTAACATTCAGTAAAAATGAACCAATGTGTATGACACAGTATAGTCAATATACATATATATGAAGTTATTGTATTTACACATAAATATATAAATATGCCAATATAAATATTTATACCTGTCTATTTATTTGTGTATATATATATATATTTTTTTTTAATCCAGGCAAAAAAGTGAAGGTCTTGCCATGTATTTTAACAGAACAGTTTAATATAAGGAATGAATTCAGCAGTTGTGAAGGTGATACAGAGAATAGAAAGGTGTCTCCCCATCCAGGGCTACAAAGATCCAAGAAGAAAAGGATATTATACAAAGTTAGGAGATGGCCCCAGCAGAGGCTAAACTTAGGAAGGAGATCTGGGGACCACCGCTGGGGACATACGCTGAGGCAGAGGAGGGAAGGATATCCTGGCTTCTTGGCTCATCCTCCCTTCAGTCTCCAGGGCCTCTCATTGGCCAAATCGCACCAAAGCCAGCGTGAGCCTGGAATATATGGTTCCCAGGAGTCAGCCTCCGGGATACAAAGAGAAGAGGGAGGGAATGGGAAATGTTTATTATGATGTTCACATGGACAAAAATGAAGCTGAGAGGCTACATTTTTTGATGGATAAAATATTTACCAAAACACTTAATGAAAGCTATTTCTTTGTGTCTTTCATAACTAAATGGGAAAAATTGTGTATTTCTCAGTAACAGAACCAGAGAGTAGAATTATTTTCAACTCTGATTTCAGTGCATGATAAAAACACTTGTATTTTTACTACACTTTGCTACAGTGGTTTTCGTATGAAATATTCAGAGTCCAGCCAGTCTTACTGAAAATACCTGATACTTAATGGTTTTGGAATTTAAGATTTACTTCATAAGAAGCTGCAAAATTAATTTTCTGAGTATAACAGCTTTTTTGAACCTATAATATGCTTTCTGTGGAGGAAATAAAAGGTTTATAAAATTTAATATTCCAACAGTAATTTCCTTTGTGCAAGAGTTATAATTATCTCTAAAACATCTTGTGCATCTATTCAGTGTTACTACCTATTTCTTTTTCTGATATAGAGGTTATTAAAATGTACTCCGAAGTTAGTTTCTTACAGGTGCTTTCTTTTTTATACAAAGTCCAGACTTAAATAATAATGTTCCTGTAATGCCTAAAAATTAGGAGATTTTTATTCATTGTATAATTGCCTTGTTTTTATTCCCAATCTTGTTCCACATTTAGGGCACGGCATTATTAATTTTAGTAGTCATTTTTGAGGAAAAAAAAAGAATCGCTCATGAAGAGCATCAACTTTGCTTCTTGACATGAATCCTGGGCTTGAATTAAACATCCCTGGGAGCTCACGTTTCCATTTAAAAATTGAATTTTTTCATTGCAGACGTTTGGAACAGAACTCAATCAAGGTCATCCCTCCTGGAGCTTTCTCACCATATAAAAAGCTTAGAAGAATGTGAGTGAATAATATTATGGAATATATGTGATTTTAAAAATTATACAGGTCATGACCATGCAGGCATTCACTTACATATGAGTGTTTGACAGCTTTCATATTAAGTGATTTGACTATCTGATTGCTAGTTGTATAATACTATAATGTTAAAAGCTAAACTATGTGATATTTTAAAGTTCTCTGAAATTTAACATAATGATTCACACCCTTGTGAATGTATGTGATCAATATAGTATGCAGTCGAATCTTAGATATTCTATTTTCAAAAATAGGACATGGCATCTCTTATAATGATTTCAGAAAAGAGCCAATAGTTGATTTAAAAGTCTGCCTTTTTTTAATTTAAAATGTTTCAGATGTTTTATGTTGTAAATTTTATACATGTATTGATAGGTGCAAAATTGACACATAAAGGCAGTAAATAGCTTTCTCCTGCTATAAATCCTCTCTGACATTCTATTTCACTTAACCTAACCCTATTTCTAATCTTAGTGACCTGAGCAATAATCAGATCTCTGAACTAGCACCAGACGCTTTCCAAGGACTACGCTCTCTGAATTCACTGTAAGTATTGACCACCTCACTGAAGGAAAGCAGAACACACAACTAATAATGGCTCCATTTTTTAAAAATATGAATTTAAGAAAAATAATCCTTTATTTTTTGTGTTAATTATTAATATCAATTACTACCAATCTTAATGAATTTCATCACTTTTGTGGAAGACTGCTATCTGTCACTAAAATAAGCCTTCAATAACATCAGCCCATTTTTGGAGGTACACATTTTAGGATTTGATAGTTTTGCATTTACAGAGCTAGAGTAAGAGCCTCTTTATTATTCTATCTTGATATTATGGACACTTTTTCTGGTTCTGAAATAAAGGGAAAATATTTATTTCGAAGCATTCTGGTCATTGTAGTATTTATATTCCTTAAGCCAGTAGCCACTCTGGGGACAAAGTCCCCTTTGGAATGGCGTTCAGTGAAGTCTTAAAGAGAACGGTTAAAGATGCCCAGTGAGGGGCTTCTTTGACTCCTCGTTCCTTTTTTTTTTTTTTAAGATTTTATTATTTATTTATTTCACAGAGGGAGAGAGATCACAAGGAGGCAGAGAGGCAGGCAGAGAGAGAGAGGGGGAAGCAGGCTCCCCGCTGAGCAGGGAGACCGATGTGGGCCTCAATCCCAGGACCCTGAGATCATGACCTGAGCCAAAAGCAGAGGCTTTAACCCACTGAGCCACCCAGGCGCCCGACTCCTTGTTTCATCTCTTTAAAACCTCCCTGAAAGAACAAGTTTTACTCTCTCAAAGAACAAAGATAACAAAGTATGACATCTTTTTAATGTCAAAAGGATTTTCAGGCAAATAACTGCATAAATTAAAGTGATTGTCAAATAGATGTATAGAGGTTGTTATTTTTCATGTTTGTAAAATGTCTTCAGAAGGCCACCATGTAAGGTAAACTTTATTTCAGATTTTAACTTCAAGTTTGAACATGGAGGATGGCGTGTATTTTTCTACGAGTATGAGCTTAGAAAAGGGTTCTCATCATGATAAATGAGGGCAGAACTGTCAATGGGAGTTCCACCAGACACATGCGTGAGGCGCAGATAACACCTGGGGCTTACTTAGTAGCTCTTCACATTCACTCAGACTCAGAGGAAGGGAGAATTCTGGTTGCTATGCTGATCTGCTCAGAACACTAGTTTTCTTTGAAGAAAGAAATTGAAAATCTACCACTTCACCTTTCACCTGCAGTATCTACTTAGGTTCCTTTCTGTTTGTTGTTGACTTTGCTTATTTTTTTTTTTTTTGAGAGAGAATGGGGGAAGGGAGTGGGAAAGAGAGGGAATCTCAAGCAGGCTCCTCACTGAGCATGGAGCCTGACACGGGGCTTGATCTCACGACCCCGAAAATCAAGAGGTGGGCACTTAATGGAGCCACCCAGGCACCCCTCTTGTTGATGTGACTTTCACTAGTGGAAGTCCAAGACCAGTGGCAGAGTTGTTGGCAGAAAATGTACAGTGCAAACCAGTACTGCTCTTAGGATGGGCTGTCAGATTCTAAAAAAACAGAACTCAGTAAACTGAGTAAAACTCAGTTAAATTACTCAAATTGTCTAGACAGTAATATTGTCCAAAGTAAATACAGACCACATTCCAGCCACACAAAAGGACAGAACACAAGTCAAGTCACTGTACCAATTCTTGGTCCTTCAAGTACTGTGCCTCAAAGAAAGCCAGTAAAGAGAAATGGTTGGAGAATTCTTATGTAGATCTATTTGTTTGCAGTTTACTATTAAGCTATTGCCTTAATCTTAATTGACCGTTTCTGGTTGTGAGAATTAAATGATAAAAGATAAAAAAGATATAATAAGATCAAATAAGTAATAAATAGAACATATAATTTATTGTTTCTATATTTATTATACTATTATTATATATAATAACACATTATATTTAATTACTATTTTATGTATTTTATTCTATTATATATTATACCTTATTGATATAATAATGTGTTCTATTAATAGTACATATTATATTTATTAATAAATACATGGTAACAACTAATGATTATATTATAAATTATTACATACCTACCCATATAAATATAATAGACTCATAGCAAATAGTAAGAGCAATAACATGTGTAGAAGAACATGCCTTGCTGAAATGAGATCTTAATCTTCATGACCAGAGCTCTATGTTCACAGTTCTTTGGTTTGGTTGGTTTGTTTGTTTTTCAGAAAGCTGTAGCAAAGCATTATCTTTCCTTGTAGAACTGACTTTTAGGGCATTTAGTCACCAGGGAATTTCCAGTTTGAAACGTAGTGGTATGCAGAAGAGTAGGAACTGTTTTCCAGCTGTGGAATACCCACATGCTGCCCTGTAACATCAAAAAACAAATGTTGTATGAAGAGAATCAAACGGCTATGCTGGAGAGAGTCCATGTGTTCCAACCGTATCATTTTCCTCATTGTGTTCACCTTTTGGATTAGTCTTCCAAAGATTAATTTATTTACCCCTTCATAAAGCATGCAACTGTCCAGGCTTACAATAGCCTTTGTCTTCATTTCACCACAATCGTACATTCCACAGCGTTGGGTAGGGACCCTGCTTGTCCTAGCCCTACAGCGGGCTCTGGGGATGCATGAGTGAACAAAGTACAGAAATGCCTCCCTCATGGAGATTACCAACGATAAACTAGATACCAGGCAGAAGATATATTATTAAAAATGCTGTGGAGCGGCACCTGGGTGGCTCACTTGGTTAAGCATCCAACTCTTGATCTCAGCTCAGGTCATGATCTCAGCATCCTGAGCTCAAGTCCTGCATTGGGCTCCATGCTGGGTGTGGAACGTTAGAAAAAATGCTGTGAAGGAAAATAAAGCAAGCAGAAGGGATAGGAGTGCCAGTGGGGAAGAGAGCTGAAATTTCAAACAGGATCATCAGCAGAGGCCTTCCAAGAAGGTGACAGAGGGCAAAGACCTGACGACTCCAGTTGTAGGAATGAGCTGTGCAGATACATTCAAGATAGAGAGAACCTCTGACTGCTAAGCCCTGAGACAAGAGAGTGCTGAATGTTTTTTAAAAAGTGCAAGAAAAAATGTGACTGGAGGGAGGCAGAAGGTTGAAATTGAAATTATGCAGAGGTTGCACTTGTTGCTAGAGGCAAGGTCCAAGACACAACCACGAGGACAAAAGGACAAAACACGTTGACAGATAGATTACAGGTTTGCAGCAAAAGAGTAGGGTTGGAGAGCATCATGTAATAGTGAGCCAGGGTTTAAGTCTTTCGAAAGGAGTGGAGTGACTTGGGGTGGAGGGTGTGGGTAACTAAGAGCCATGCAAATCGGCAACACTCCCCCTTTTTAAATCAAGTGTTTAGGTGTACAGGTTTCTCTCACGTGTCTTTCTAGAACTGCGCTCACATACATCCCCAGTTTACTTTAGTCACTGCATTTGCTAAAGAAACAAAAATAATTAAAGGTGATATGATGCCAAATACTTCTCATGCATTTTATTAAATAAAAAGGACTATTTTAAATTGTTACTTAATTACCAGAATAGTAAATCGGGCTTCAGTTATTGAATGTTTTAACGGTCTCTTCCATTAAGCGTGCCTGGCTGGCTCCGTCAGTAGAGCATGTGACTCTTATCTCAGGGTCGTGAGTTCAAGCCCAACTTTGGGTGTAGAGATTACTTACATAAATAAAGGTCTCTCCTATTAAGTAATTGCATTAACATTTATTTATTTTAGTAACATTAAAATTCATTTTATTCCATATTATTACTATATGTTGTTATATTATTGATATATTAATATATTGTATTAATATATTACATATTAATGACGAAATGCCATTCAGAATACATGGACCTATTGGTTCCTTTTATCCTCAGTGGTTTTTATTGCCCTTATTGTGACATCAACAGTATTTTTATAATATTTAATAACAATTCCTTAGGGATTCAATATATTAGCATATTAGGCATTGTCTATAAATACCTTTTATTGTTTTCTATTGACTGGTTGGAAATATAATTTGGAAATACAAAATAAAGAAGTTTTTTAGTAGAATAGCATAGTGGCTAAGCAAGATAGCCTTTAGGATACTAAGTGGCTTGTGTTCAAATGCTAACTCACCTTACTAGACACATGGCTTGTTACTAATTTCCTTGTGCCTCAGTTATTTATCTCTAAAATGGGGATAAGATCACTTCCCTAATAGCCTTGCTAAAGCACAGAGGAAACATTCTAGAAATAATAGAGAGGGCTTTGGCAAACTCCTCTCCTGAGGAGATTTGTGTATTTCTCAATTTTGATTATCCCAGAAAATTTTTATGTCCGAGATCCTCAACATTTATAGTTTTGGTCTCTTCTTATTTTTTTTTTCATTAACCCATTGCAAACTACTGTAGTCCTTATTATAATTTCTCTCTTTACTAACTAGCTCCCACATTCTGCGGAGGTCTACAGAGGAAAGATGGCTGGATTTTAATTTGATTGCTGTATTAACAATCCCTACAGTCTTTTCTTAAATGGTGTTAACTGCCGAGTACCTTCCGTTTTACTACTGGTTTTCAGTGAAAATGTAGCAACCTCCCTTTTCTCTTTATCGTATTCTCTTTAAAATTGCTTAGTGTTTTAATTCTCAGATATACATTGTTTTTAATGCATACGTATAGCTCTCTGACATTTATTTGAATAATGAAGTCTGCCCATAACACCTTTTCATGATATCCATCTCATAGGTTTCCGTTTTGAACATTTTTTTCTCTTTAGTAGTGTATCTGTCTTCTGCCAGCTTTCAACAGCAAAGGAAAATTCAAAGACTGGCCATCAGCTATTGGTATTTCCTACTCTCTTAACACTGAAACATGCAGGGGTGAAACTTGGCTTAGAATTCTTAGTCTTCCTTCTGGCAGCAGGTACAAGAGTTGCTTAAGATTTCCCTATTGGTCCAATGGACTGTAAAATAATTCTCCATCAGCACACTTGTACACTGTATACAGTATGCTGAATATAACTTATGTCTAAGAAAACTGTGGAGAAGCTACCCAACGTGTCACTGTTGGTATTTGGATCATATTATCCAAATCCTTTAGGTATTTATTTTCTTTTCAGCTGAATTCATTTTCGTCTCTCAATTTCTTTAAAATTTTCTTCCCCTCATAGGAATGTAGCACAAATTCTCACTGGCCTTCTTGCACTTTATATCTTTATGTGATGATGTGTCTTTTACCCATTTTTATGGATTTTAGCCCTGTTTTCTTGACTCTCATCCAGCTTCTCTGTCCTGGTCTTTGGATTTTCTATATTTCTAACTCCTTTTTGCTTGTTACCATTTTGATCTCACTGTGTGTAAGAAAACTATACCAGCCCTCCTAGTATTTCTATACCTTTGGTACAGAAATCTCATTCCCATCACATTTAGTATTTATTATATTTTTATGATCGACAGTCCATATACTCAAATAAGGCCTACACAAATTTCCTTCATCCTTTTGTGATATCCTCCCATATTTCCCCATGTACCCAAATTGCCTCACTAACAACAAACAACTATTTTTTTTAACACGATCTTAATGATTTGTTGGGAAAAAAATAGTTTCACATTGTAAATAAGACACCCCTCCTAAACTCAACCTGTATTCGTGCTATTTGAGCCAAGCTTTAAAGCAAAAGTCCCAGATAAACAACCTACTAAATTATTTGCCCCTTAATCCTTTTTTCTTTTTCTTTTTTAAATTTTAATTCCAGTATAGTTAACAATACAGTTGTTAATAATACAATGATTCAACAATTCTATACATTACTTAGTGCTCATCATAAGTTTGCTTTTGATCCCTTCACATATCTCACCCATCCCTCCACCCACCTTCTCTCTGGTAACTCTTAGTTTGCTGTCTGTAGTTAAGAGTCTGTTCTTTGGTTTGTCTCTGTTTCTATTTGTTCATTTGTCTTGTTTCATAAATTCCATGTATGACTGAAATCATATGATAGCTGTGTTTCTCTGACTGGTTTATTTCACTTAGCATTATACTGTCTAGATCCATCCATGTTATTGCAAATGGCAAGATTTCATTCTTTTTAATGGTTGAGTAGTATTCCGTTGCATATTTAACCATCTCTTCTTTATCCATTCATTTATCGATGAACACTTCAGCTGCTTCCATCCATATCGTAGCTATTGTAAATAATGCTGCTAATAAACAAAGGGGTGTGTATATCTTTTTGATTTAGTGTCTTCATATTCTTTGGGTAAATAGCCAGTAGAATACTGGATCTTATGGTAGTTCTATTGACGCTCCATACTGTTTTTCACGTGGCTACACCATTTTGCATATCCAAGAACAATCCACAAGAGTTCCTTTTTCTCCACACCCTTGTCAACACTTGTTGTTTCTTGTCTTTTTAATCCTAGTCATTCTAATAGATATGGGGTGATATTTCATTGTGGTTTTAATTTGCATTTCCCTGATGATGAGTGATGTTGAGCATCTTTTCATGAGTCTATTGGCCATCTGTATATCTTCTTGGAGAAATGTCTGTTCATGTCTTCAGTCCATTTTTTAACTGGATTATTTGGGGTTTTTTGGTGTTGAGTTGTGGAAGGTTTTTGTTGTTGTTGTTTGTTTCTTTGTTTGTAATTTGGATACTAGCCCTTTATCTGATATGTCATTTGCAAATATCTTCTCTCATCCAGTAGGTTGTCTTTAATTTTGTTAATTGTTTCCTTTGCTGTGAAGAAGCTTTTTATTTTGTTGTAGTCCCAATAGTTTATATTTGCTTTTGTTTCCCTCGCCTCAGGAGACATACCTAGAAAAATGTTGTTATAGCTGATGTCAGAGAAATTGTTGCTTGTGCTCTCTTCTAGGAGTTTCATGGTTTTAGGTCTCACATTTAGGTCCTTTATCCATTTTGAGTTTATTTTTGTGTATGGTGTAAGAAAATGGTCCGATTTCATTCTTTTGCATGTAGCTGTCCAGATTTTCCAATATCATTTGCTAAAGAGACACTCTTTTTCCCCTTACATATTCTTTTATATGGGTTTATATATAATATCACATCATCTGCAAATAGTGAAAATTTTACTTTTTCTTTACCAATTTGGATACTTTTTATTTCTTTCTCTTGTCTGATTGCTATGGTTAGGGCTTTCAGTACTACACTGAATGAAAATGGTGAGAGAGGACATCCATATTTTGTTCCTGACCTTACAGGAAAGGATCTCAGTTTTTCATCAATTGAAAATGATGTTAGCTGTGGGTTTTTCTTAGATGGCCTTCATTATGTTGCGGTGTGCCCTCTAAACCAATTTTGTTGAGGATTTTCATTATGAATGGATGTTGTAATTTGTCAAATGCTTTTTTCTGCATCTATTCAAATGGTCATATGATTTTTACCCTTTCGTTTGTTGATATGATGTATCATGCTGATTGATTTGCATCAATGAGCCATCTTTCGATCCAAAGATAAATCCCACTTGATCGTGGTGAATGATTTTTTTAATGAATTCAGTTTGCTAGTATCTTGTTGAGGATTTTTGCATTAGTGTTTATCAGAGGTATTATCTCGTAGCTCTCTTTTTGTGTAGTGTCTTTATATGATTTTGTTATCAGGGTAATGCTGACCTCATAGAACAAATTTGGAAATTTCCCTTCCTCTTCTATTTTTTGGAATAGTTTGAGAAGAAATAGGTATTACCTTTTCTTTAAATGTTTGGTAGACTACACCTGTGAAGCCAGCTGGTTTTGAACTTTTGTTTGTTGGAGTTTGTTTGTTTTTTTAACTACTGATTCAATTGAATTGCTGGTAATTAGTCTGTTCAATTGTTCTATTTCTTCCTGATTCCATTTGGAAGGTTATGTATTTCTAGGAATTTATTCATTTCTTCCAAGTTGTCCGATTTATTGGTATATAGTTTTTCATCATATTTTCTTACAATCCTTTTTTATTTCTGTGGTATCGGTTGTTATTTCTCTTCTGTTTCTGATTTAGTTTGGGTCCTTTCTCTCTCTCTCATTCTCTCTCTCTCTCTTTTTTTACTCTGATGAGTCTGGCTAAAGGTTTATCAATTTCATAGATCTTCCCAAGAAGCAGCTCCTTATTTCATTGATCTGTTCTATCATTGTTTTAGTTTCTCTTTCATTTATTTCTCCTCTAATCTTTATTCCTTTGTTCTTTCTACTGGTTTGGAGTTTTATTTATTTTTCTTTTTCTAGCTCTTTTTGTTTTTNTCTTCTCTAATTGATTTGCCTTTTTCACAGCATCTATATTCTGCCCAACTGAATGTTTTGTTATGCTATGTAACTATACCACTGGGATCTATACAAATGGAATGTCTCCTTACACAATATAGTGTCCAGCTATATTTATTTATTCACCTGAGGATTTCTTTCGTATATTGTAATACATCCCATCCCTCATTAACATCTTAAAAGGAAACAACAGCTTTTCCCTCACTCATATTCATTTCTTTTGTATTGTTATTTTCTTCCTTTCCAAACAGGAATCGTGTACTGCTGCCAAACATATTAATTATTTAGATTCTTATTTCAGCTTTTTTCTTTATATATTATGACATCCTTCATGTCCTTTCCAAAAAATTATTTTTCTCATTTTTAGAAGAAATAAGATCATTGCAGAGAAAATAAAATATAAAGAAAAATATATAGATGCAAATTAAAATCACCTCTGAATATCAAATTGCCTACCATCCAGAGATTTTCTCCTTTTTCCTCTGTATACATGTATGTATTTTTCTAAACAAAGTTAAGATCATATTATAATACACTACTTTATTATGTTTTTTTCAAATTTAACATTATAACATTAACACTTTCATGTCATTAAATACTCTTCAAAATACAGTTTTCATCAATGTGAAATGTGCANCTCTCTCTCTCTCATTCTCTCTCTCTCTCTTTTTTTACTCTGATGAGTCTGGCTAAAGGTTTATCAATTTCATAGATCTTCCCAAGAAGCAGCTCCTTATTTCATTGATCTGTTCTATCATTGTTTTAGTTTCTCTTTCATTTATTTCTCCTCTAATCTTTATTCCTTTGTTCTTTCTACTGGTTTGGAGTTTTATTTATTTTTCTTTTTCTAGCTCTTTTTGTTTTTAGGTTAGGTTATTCATTTGAGGTTTTCTCTTGCTTTTTGAGGAAGGCCTGGGTTGCTATAAACTTCCCTCTTAGGATAGCTTTCACTCTGTCCTGAAGATTTTGGACCATCATGTTTCCATTTTCATCTGTCTCCATGTATTTTTTTATTTCCTCTTTTATTTCTTAGTTGACTCATTCATAATTTAGTAGCATGTTATTTTATCTTCACGTATTTGTGTTCTTTCCACATTTTTTCTTATAGTTGATTTCTGGTTTCAAACCTACTCCTTAATTCCTTTATGGGTCCTCCACAATTTATATGCATTTTATTTCCTTTTTATATTTCAATGGGCTCAAAATATGAAACTCCTTCAGTATTCAAAATTGCTATTTTGGGTTGCTGTTTGAAATAAAACTTCATTCACCTCACTTGTATTAGCCTGGTGGCACAAGGGCAAATGATGATCATTCAACAAGTAACAGCTGGATTCAGCTTAATTGGACACCAAGCTTAGAACCTAGTAAATCTCCTGGCACATAATAAGTACATGATATCTATTGTTAAATTAATCGGTTGAGTGGTATTGCATTGAATATCCTGAAACTCTGCTGTGTTGACCTACCCATGTGTGTTTCCAAAAGGCCTCTCTTCTCTTATCCTTGACCTTAAATAATACAATTATTGTTGCTTATCCTTTCTTAATTCACTTACCTCTTTGACCCTGACGATACAGAATTCGCTTTTATTCTTTGATTTTTTAAATGGTGTCTTCTCTAATTGATTTGCCTTTTTCACAGCATCTATATTCTGCCCAACTGAATGTTTTGTTATGCTATGTAACTATACCACTGGGATCTATACAAATGGAATGTCTCCTTACACAATATAGTGTCCAGCTATATTTATTTATTCACCTGAGGATTTCTTTCGTATATTGTAATACATCCCATCCCTCATTAACATCTTAAAAGGAAACAACAGCTTTTCCCTCACTCATATTCATTTCTTTTGTATTGTTATTTTCTTCCTTTCCAAACAGGAATCGTGTACTGCTGCCAAACATATTAATTATTTAGATTCTTATTTCAGCTTTTTTCTTTATATATTATGACATCCTTCATGTCCTTTCCAAAAAATTATTTTTCTCATTTTTAGAAGAAATAAGATCATTGCAGAGAAAATAAAATATAAAGAAAAATATATAGATGCAAATTAAAATCACCTCTGAATATCAAATTGCCTACCATCCAGAGATTTTCTGCTTTTTCCTCTGTATACATGTATGTATTTTTCTAAACAAAGTTAAGATCATATTATAATATACTACTTTATTATGTTTTTTTTCAAATTTAACATTATAACATTAACATTTTCATGTCATTAAATACTCTTCAAAATACAGTTTTCATCAATGTGAAATGTGCGTTTAACTAATATATTTTTGGGATTTGGAGACATTTTATTTGTTTCTATTTTTTAATTGTTATAAATTATACCAGGCTTAACATTTTGTGCATAAAATATTCTGTCTCTGATTATTTTCTTAAGCACCTAAGGGTGAAACTAAGTAAAATTTTTTAAAAATGTCTTTAAAGCTCTTGATATATATTGCCATATTATCCCCCTAAGGACTATAATTTCTATCCTTTCCTATTCATAATTGTGGTTACCTCCTTTGGAGGTTAAAAGTAGATTGGCATCATTTCAGACTTATTGTTAATAACCAACATGATGAGTCAACACATTTCTATTCATTTGTTGTTGAAATCCCCTCATTTCACCCAGTTTGTTAATTATTCCTTAATTTGTTCCCTTGATAATTTATTTCTTCATCTCACTCATCCAACAACGATCACTCATCAATCCAGTGTTACAATGTCACCGCATACTCAAATCAGTGCTAGGCGCCAGGTGTACTGAAGGAACTAAGCCATGTACTTGCACTTGGTGGCTACCCTTAGTGGCTGATCAGAGGTGGATACCATGAGGATGCATTCCAGTTCGTATTTTTAGAGCAAAGTACATTTCAAAAATGTTTCTGTAATCATATTAGTGATCATTTTCTTCAAGATCTTACATTTCTCAGGCATACACATTATGTAGCCAAAACCTTACCTTTATCTAGATTCCTTTCACCTTTTGCCAGTATGATAAGCCTAAAACTCATCCCTTTAATAAGCAATGAATTCCACACTTAGTGTTCTCCTTTGTTACAATAATATGCACTCATATATGAACCGTGTGTGTGTGTGTTTGTGTGTGTGTTGCAAAATATGGCAATTGAACAGTGGACATTTCTAAGAAAATAAAATTATGAATTGTGTTTATTTTTGTTAAATTTTTTTAGTGCTTTCTTTTTTAAAAGATTTATTTATTTATTTTTGAGAGAGAGCATGGACAGGGGAGAGAGAGAATCTTCAGCAGACTCTCCACCAAGTGCAGAGCCCAACTCAGGGCTCAGTCTTTTGCCCCTGAGATCATGACTTGAGCTGAAATCAAGAGTTGTATGCTTGGGCGCCTGGGTGGCTCAGTGGGTTAAAGCCTCTGCTTTCGGCTCAGGTCATGATCTCAGCATCCTGGGATCGAGGCCCACATCGGGCTCCCTGCTCGGAAAAGAGCCTGCTTCCTCCTCTCCCTGTCTCTCTGCCTGCCTCTCTGCCTACTTGTGATCTCTCTCTCTGTGTCAAATAAATAAATAAATAAATCTTTTAAAAAAAAAAAGAGTTGTATGCTTAATTGACTGAGCCACCCAGGTGCCCCTGGTTTTCAGTGATTTTTAAACTTTCTCCCGTAAGCGTATATATGATCTATAATCAAGAAAAAACACATTTGCAAATCGAAATTTGTTTACTCAACTATAGTTTTTATGATGTATGGAGTGCTTACTAACCTCCTATATGCCTGAATATATATTTGATGGATCAATTTGTTATGCTGGCTTGATGTCTAATTTTTTTCATTTAAATCATGTTTTTTCAGTGTCCTCTATGGAAATAAAATCACAGAACTCCCGAAAAGTTTATTTGAAGGACTGTTTTCCTTACAGTTACTGTAAGTACTTAATGGTTTCTGATCTGTTGAACCAAGCATTATATTTTAGTCAGCGTGTACCCTCTCATGGTTTCATGGAGACTTCAGAAAAACTCAACCCCAAATGACATAGTTTAATGAATTGGAAAAGATTAGTCTAGTGCAGCTAACATTGATGTTTGTTATTTATTTGAAGACACAGCGCTCTGAAGTTGTTTCAAAACCTTTCTGTCCACGCTGTCACAAACGTAGGCTTCCTGGTTACTCTGTCATTAAAAGCTTGTGCTTTCCCTGCCGTTTGTGAAACTCTTTGTTTTGATTTAACAATAGTTGGGAAGGAGAGTGATGGAGTGATAGGTTTATCCACCTTTGTCCAAAGCAGCCACAGGAGGGACAATGCTGGAGTACTGTGCCCCCAACCCAGAAGTGGTTACCGAGGGCCAGAACACAGCAGGGGCACTCCAACTGGTGTTCGCTCAGAAAATTATCTGTCAATCCCTGGCCTGCATTTTCTAAAAACCATTCTGCTTAGACAGGAGCTACCACTCCTTTGTCTCAAAAGAAGAATGTACTATACACGTATGTATAAAAACAAAACTTGACCACAAATGTTTTAGCGAATGCTCATATGAAAAGGAAATTGGAAAAAAATATGCTAGTCTTAAGATGGTTAGTGTTAGATCATCAAATTCTCTTCAAATAACCAACATACATAGAGTTCCTCATTTGGGGCTGCCGTGGATACAGAATTAGTGTGACGTACCGTCCTCTCTCAACTAGTTCATGGTCCATCTCCCTTAAAATTCTCAAATTCAAAATGTCATTTTCTCTTTTGGTGTATACATTTCTTGGTGTTGGGGTTTGTATCATTGATATGGCAAAAATTTACTCCTAATCCCACAGATTTCCCAAATGTCCACCTTTTTCCTTACTTGATAAATGTAAGTTATAATTTTATCCTAGTATTCATGTTTTAAATTGTCATCATTATCTAGAAACATGCTTAAATCACAACCCAGTTTTCATACACAACCCACACGGATGCACACAAATGAAGCAAATTGTTAACAAGACAATATTTACCCTTACTGTGTATAGTACTCTCCATTTTACTGCATTCTCTGTTGGTCTCTCTCTTTCTATCTCTTTAGTAGTGTACAACCCAATAAATTGATTTTACAACAGACCAGTAAGTCATAAAAAATACTGATCTTTATGGCCGAATGTCTTTATTTGGGTTTCAAATTATTTTCTTGAAGTGGGCTCAGCAAATATTGTTTCTGATCTTTAATAGAATGACTCTCTATACATTATGCACATGATAGGTATAGCTGGTGGATGCTCTAGTCCGGTATGGCCGGTGTGTTATTTGCTTCTCTGTCATTCTTCTACATTCTCCTAGTGCTGTTATCCTTGCCATTTACTTGCCATCTCTTGCTATAACTGGCCTGTCTAGTACTAACATTTAAGTAGCACCTTCTTTTTCCTTCCACACATACTTATTGGTGGCTGATGTAACAACCAGGTTAACAAACCATGGGATCTGTATGCAGATAAATCTTACTTAAAAAGCTATCTTTGTCCCTCAGCCTAATATGTTATCTTTAGATTAAGGCCTCTTCCTAAGCCTGTCAGGGCTAAAGCAACACCATTGTCTCTTTCTGGCTAGCTGAGAACTTGGCTAAGCATCTTAGATTTGCTTGAACAGATGAGGTACTGGGGAAGAGAAGCAGGTTAATGGAAGAAGCAATAGAAAGTAGTGTGTGCAACACTTTTTCTCCTACTTTGCAGACCACATAATTTAAAGTAAGTACAAAATGCTCAAAACAGCCCCTTCTTCGATTGTCTTCAATGTTCCCCACTTTTTCCTTCTCCTTATTTCTGCTCTCTGACTCTTCAGTTAGCTGACAGATTGGGGAACACAGTCAGTGTGATCTGTGTTGTGGTGCAGAGTGGAGAAATGGGATGACCAGTCTATACCTGAAACCAGTTGCTAAGCTTTTAAGACACTATTTTGAAGACCACAGGGAAGGCCAAAATGGCAGGTCCTAAAGGGAGGTTAAAAAAAAAAAAAAAAGGAGGGCGCCTGGGTGGCTCAGTGGATTAAAGCCTCTGCTTTCGGCTCAGGTCATGATCTCAGGGTCCTGGGATGGAGGCCCGCATCGGGCTCCCTGCTGAGCGGGGAGCCCGCTCCCCCCTCGCCCCGCCTGCCTCTCTGCCTCCTTGTGATCTCTCTCCCTCTGTGAAATAAATAAATAAAATCTTTAAAAAAAAAAAAAGGAGCAAATAGAATTACCTCGAGGAAGTCACAGCTTTGCATATGTGTGGATACCTAAAAAAAAGCAAGTAAAGCAGAAGAAATACCCTGTATTAATTAAAAATAGAGATTCTTGGTGGACAAAAGGAAAAACATTTTTCAGTATGTTGAATAAGAAGGTATACAAACCCAAACGACAGAGCACATATTTTTGAGGTACTATGTGTTCAAGTCTTAAGTATCAAAGCAGTGAAGTAAATGCTGATAGAGAAGAAAGTATCAAAAAATGTTCTCTGCTCACGGAGGGCACTAATCCACCTTTGGGCAAACACGTGGGCCTATAGAAAGGAGGTGTCAAGACTAAGTAGCACTGAATAACTTCCTTGAGGACCTAGAGGAAGAAATACTTTAGTTGGGTGGATGCTTCTGGAGAAGGTGAGCTTCCCATGCAGCCATGATAGGACAGAGCGTTGAGAAAGGTGGAGGGCAGGACAAGTGTATTCCCACAGGGAGTGCAACATACATCAGAGATCAGACACGATCCCATATAACCTACAAAAATGACATTTGCCTAAGTATGATCCGTAAGCCACAGTTCCATAGAATACTGAAGTCAAATATTGATAGCATGTCGGAAAAAAAAATGGGTTTGTGGCATATTGTGTTAAACCCAGTTAAATGAATATTATAATGCAGGACCAGGGCCTTTAATAGAGTTGTGAACTGTGCGACTCTCCAAGAGGATCCTGAAGGGCCCGTTCAGCAAGATATTTATGGAGCACCTTGTATGTGCGAGGCACAAACAAAAGTGTCTGTCTTGAGGGAACATACAAACGACAGCAATAACGTAATAAATAAACCGTATGAAACGGAGAGAAATATGTACTTAAGAAAATAGGAGACATAAACAGATCATAGTAAAGAAATTGAGCGTGCTAGAGGTTGAGGTGAGGCAAACGTGGTCTTGAAGAGAGGTCAGGGTAGGCTGAATTGAGAAGATAAAATTGCAGCAGACTCAAAGAAGCAGAATAATCAGACAGCAGGAAGAGAACATTCCAAGCAGAGACCCTGACGAGGAGATATACGGCTGGAGCTGAAGCGTCCAGGGGAGAGAACTTGGAGGTCATGGAGTTCAGAAGGGGGCGCTAATGGTCCTACTGGGTATTGAGACAATTTGTCAGGACCTCGGCTTCACTCAGAGCAATTTGGGAGTTGCTGCCTGGCTTTGAGAGAAAGTGATCTGTGTTTTAAAAGGCTCGCTCTGGTTTCTGTTTTGAAAATAGACCAAACTTCTTCTCAGAGCAGTTAGGGAGACTAATGTTCTATGACACTTTTTATGGCGTCCTTGACAGGAGACGTTGGGTCTCACCCACCCTTGTCCACTGCCCTGCCTCTTCATCTTCCAGAGAATATGTTGAATATCCTTATTGAATAAATGTGTAAGTACCACTAGATGTAGGCATTCATTAAAACACATATCCCTTGCTTTATCTTCCACCTGTGGTACCTAAATTATTCCAGTTAAAATGTTGAGGTTCAGAGAAATGTTATTTCTTGATTTCTTGTATTTCTCAAGAAGGACAAAATCTTGAAGGTGGGTTAACGAGATGCCGCACTTTAATTCTACGACTATTTGATCAAACAGATTATTGAATGCCAACAAGATAAACTGCCTTCGGGTAGATGCTTTTCAGGATCTGCACAACTTGAACCTTCTCTCCTTGTATGACAACAAGCTTCAGACCATTGCCAAGGGAACTTTTTCACCTCTCCGGGCCATTCAAACCATGTATGTATATATGGCTTGGATCAAATACGATGACTGCTGTCTTCACTGTGAATTTGAGAGTTGAGTCCATTGCAAGTCATGTATAAAAGTGTTCTGTCTGTGTCTTTGAAAGGCATTTGGCCCAGAACCCCTTTATTTGTGACTGCCATCTCAAGTGGCTGGCGGATTATCTCCACACCAACCCCATTGAGACCAGCGGTGCCCGCTGCACCAGCCCCCGGCGTCTGGCAAACAAAAGGATCGGACAAATCAAAAGCAAGAAATTCCGTTGTTCAGGTAATTTCTTACTTCATGTGAGATATTTCCCCTGTGTTACCAAAACAGTGGTTATGGAGACCTAGAGACAGCTGGTCTTCAGAGGAATTACCAAACATTGTAGAATATACTTTTTCTTCTCTCTATAAAGAACAAAATAAAGAGAGCTGTAGACACGATGCATATAGCACTCCTATATGTAATATTTTTAACACTACATCCAGCATAATTAATAGGCTACCAGCCAAGAGAAAAAGATGCCCGGATACTTCATACTGTATTTTTAGGGTTCAAACTAAACAGGGTCCTTTTAGCAAGCTCAGAATCCTTTCTTTATGTCTGATAAGTCTCCTGTCTGTTGTATTATTCTCCATTGAGAAACTTAAGGTAATAAATCATGTTTTCATTTCTTCAGAAGGTGAACTGAGACTTAGTTATATGATTTGCTCTGGCTCAGAAGTAGGGGGGGGGATTTCTCGATCCCTTGCTTTGCGCACCAAATGTGTTTACTTATTTTTCACCCTCTTATTTTAAATAGGGCTATGAGGGGGAATTTTTGTTTGTTTGTTTGTTTGTTTTTGGCCAAAAGGCCATCTTTTAGCATTTGGGGAGTATTGTATTTATTTATAAAAAGCCAAATATAGATCTATTGTGTCACTATTATATAAAAGTCTTACTTCATTGAAATTTACTATTCACTTTGGTCTCATCTTTTCTGTGTTCTTACACTAAAATAGATTCTGTATGTTTTGAGTAATATGTTATCTAACTATTCCAGGGGTATTTCACATTCGGCAGTTAATTCATACTAAAAAGCTAATATCAAAACAAAGCTGTTTATTGTCCATGGTTTAGAGACATTTACTTCTCACTGTACATTATTATACTTCAGCCACTGCTGTGAATATAATTCATTTAATGATCTATAGTACCTTTAGTCCATTCTTAATCTAATATAACTCATATCTCTGCTTGCTGACATTCAGGTGCATCTTCTATTTTTTTTCTCTTTTTTTATTTAGCTAAAGAACAGTATTTCATTCCAGGTAGGTTTTGCTTGGTAGTAGGACTAACTGCAGACACCCTTTCCTCACCTTATAAAATATAGCTTCTGAAACTTTGATATGCATGCGTTTGAAAGTACAGTGGGTACTCTGTAGATAGATTGACTTCTGCATAGATCACTTGTAGCTGTTTCCTGAAAACCTGACCTTTGCATGCAGCTTCTGATGTTAGACATATATATTATTAAACCCCATCTATTTTTTCCTCTCTCACTTTGCACATTATCTAAAATTCTCACAGTAGCTAAAATGTTTGAACCTATATAGACTTCTACTTAAATCATTTTCTCTCCTTATGTTGTATATCTGATCTTTCAACCTGTTTTTAAAATATAGCTTATTGAGCTGGTTTTAAAGACAGAGACCTTTCTGTTGTCAAAGAACTAGTTCTACATGAAGTCAGTTATACACACACAGAGTTCTCTTGTCGACCATGAAATTTACTTTTTTAATGTAATTCTTTATACTAAAAAAGTGCCCCTCACTTTTTTTGCTTTATTTTGCTTTTTGTTTCACTTTTTATACAAAAATAGCAACTTCCTGCTTGTTGACATGCAATTATACATTGTTTGTGAGTCAACACGGTTGCAGACCTGGAGGGACAGGGTGACTCCACAGAAACAATCCTGACAGACATCCTGAAAACCTCAGATGTTCCAAGGCACTAAATGTCTTGAATAATTTAAGCAGATGAATGAAATGTTTTTCAGAAAAGTAATTGAAATGTTTTACCGCTACAATCTTAACACTCTCAAGGCTGATGATTCTGGAACTAGTTCTTTGAAATACGTTTACTTATTTTTTCCTTGCCTGCCAATTGTGTAAAATGCCTCTTGACTTTGTTTTAAACCACTATATAAAAATATGTATTAGTAATTGATTGGCTGCATTTACATCTCTTGGGGATATTCTAGACTATCATATATTTTAACAGCTACCAATAAGAAGATATTTTATATGGCGTTGGTATGCAAAAACCTTACTAATTTTTTAAAGAAGAGTTCTGGGTTTGGTCTTTATTTTAAGGAGCTATGTGTTATTTGCCATTGTTGAATTATAATTTGAATAATTTTATGCATATAACAGATTTTGTTTTATTACTTATTTTGAGCTTGAATGTTCAATAATATTTATATATTACATGGGCTGCATAAGAAGTAACATGTTGAATAGAACAGTTGATTGGCCTTCACAGGCAGTCTTTAAAATTCATTATCTTTACCTCATTGTTAAGCAGAAAGTCATCTGAAAGCCATTACTCAATGGCTATCATTACTGGAAAAAAGGCATATTCTAAATACCAGAACACCTGTAGGATAAAACATTAATATTACTGAAATCTTCAAATTATGGCAGTCAATAGAATTGTTACCAAATCATTCAATCTATTACATTTAAATATACTTTATTAATAATTTAGAAATTAATATTTCTGATTCAAAAATTAAAGATCCAACGTCAGGTTGTTTTCATAAATTCTGATACAGTTTTGCCTATTTGTTGACAGCAGTTAAAATAGGTTTCTTTGGAAATACATTGTATATGTGATATCATGGCTTAATTGTCAACAATTTCTGATCATTCAGTTTAATTAAAGCAATAACAATAGAAGTGAGGACTTGAAAGGATTCTTTGGCCTTCTCTCCTTTTTTTCTCCTAGATCATATTAAAACTTTAGCTTATCTATAGAGTCTCCATAAAAGAAACATCATTGTCATTGCATTGAATGCAGACTATTTTAAATATAAGATACCTTAATGTACTTGTCATTTAGCTCTTTGTTTCCAGTATGTCTTCATTTCACTTTTAAAATGAAAGTTTTAACTACAGGGCAACAGTTCCTCAGTAAATGCCCTGGCATTAATTGCCAAATCTAATGAAATGATCATACTCAGCTTTGCAATTGTATGAGGTTCTGATTTCATTTTCACTTAGTGACATTATTTATAAGTTGGAGAAGTCATTAAAAAGCCTGTAAGCTACAACGTAAGGCTTAATCCAGATGTATTTGTTTTTGAAGATCTCCGTGATTCGTTTTTTCACTTAGGTTTGCATGTTTACTTGCCTACCACCATTCTATATGGCATTCTAGATATTATAGTAATAACTCAACAGAAAATCTATCTTGCAGAGAGCTCATCATTTAAAGGAATCGACAAGAACTTAATTTGCGCTGTGCATCTTGTATGCCATTGTTTTTCCTGTAAGAGCACTGTGCTTCAAAAAAGTACTGCAAACGTTTGCAAAGCATGACGATGGCTGTCACATTAGGCCATCTCCCTCTGATTGCCATAGTAAGGAAAGAAGGAAGAGACCTTCACTAGTATTATGTATTGGTTGATTAATCTTAATTGGGATTACTCTTTCTTTCCTTCTTGGTGATCTTTACTTTTGCAGGAATTCACCATTTTGGCTGTAAGTAAAAGTGTCTGATCTGAAACATAATGTCCTTCTGTTTCAATCCTGATGTACCTTCTTCTAGTCTCGGTCTTTTGCGCCTTTTTTTTTTTTCTTTCTTTTCTTTTCTTTTTTTTTTCCCCAAGAAGAAACTACAGATCTTTTGAGCTTCTCTGTTGTCCTTGTAGCTCACCTTCAACTTCTTCCTGGATGTTGTTCCCGAAAGCTGTTGTTTCCATTCTGCAGTTCTGAGGAACGGTGGAGGCACCTTTCAGTGTAGCCCCTTCTTTGTGTTTCCAGGAAATCTTCGGTAGTAATACTCTTACTATGGTCATAAACATTCTGCGGGAAGAATGCATGTCATGTAAACAGTATTACGTTTCCAGAACGTCTGTAGCCTTTTCTCCTGCTTCCCTTCATCTTTCCTCTCGGTCTTACCCCTGGCCTAGTGGATGGTGTAGTGATTATGTAGCGAGATTTTCTGTTGTGCTTGATCTAACCATGTGGTTGCCAGGTATGAGTAAAACATGGTTCCGTCAAGCACCATGGAACGTCACGCAGCTTTCTACAGCATGACAAGCTGCTGAGGCTTAAATCAGGATTTACTTGTCTCCTTTTATAAAATCAAAATGAAAAAAGAGGGCTTTTTTAGGCGTTTCCGAAGATTATGTGAGAGGGAGAGAATAATATAAGACCATAGAAAAATAAAAAACCTGAGTACATCTATTTGCCTTGAAAGCCCTAATTTCAAATGATATCTAGGAATATGTTTCTTACTGGATACATTTTAAATTATTGACTCAGAAAAAAATAAACTTTGTAACAATTAATAGCCATTGTATGATTAGCTGTCAACTAGGCTAGAATGGCTCATAACTGGATCAGCAGAAAGTACAGCTGTGAAAAGCTCATCTCTATTAATGTTTTCCTGTCCTGTGAATCTGGTTACTCTTTTTTCCAGCAAATTCCAAGCCCTTGTTTTAACCCTCTCCTGACATCCATTGACCAAAAATTCCCCAAGTTGTCTCCCTGCTGCATAATCTATAGTTATCTTACTATTTTTCTTCCTACAAATTAATGCCTATTCTAACCTTTAGACTCAGTATCTTTTTTTTTTCCCTTGAATCCTCAATAGGCACAGAAGACTATAGATCGAAATTAAGTGGGGACTGCTTTGCAGATTTGGCTTGCCCTGAAAAGTGCCGCTGTGAAGGAACCACAGTAGATTGCTCCAATCAAAAACTCACCAAAATTCCAGACCACATTCCCCAGTATACTGCAGAGCTGTGAGTTGACCTCCCAATAAAATCTGGTTGGGAGGGAGGGAATGAAAACCTCACAGCATTGCAATTTTTGTCTTTCCCTTTTATTTTGAAGAATTACATTAATTTTGTGTGATTAACACACACGGTCATAACTCTTCTTTATGCAAGGATATATTAGAGGCCATCTTACTTCATCTTTCTGGTCTAAGACATGACTACAGAAATTAATTTACCTCTCAAAAATTCAGTTAGTTCTGGGCGCCTGGGTGGCTCAGTGGGTTAAAGCCGCTGCCTTTGGCTCAGGTCATGATCCCAGGGTCCTGGGATCGAGGCCCACATCGGGCTCTCTGCTCGGCGGGGAGCCTGCTTCCTCCTCTCTCTCTGCCTGCCTCTCTGCCTACTTGTAATCTCTCTCTCTCTGTGTCAAATGAATAAAAAAAAAAAATTCAGTTAGTTCTTAATAGTGCTAATAATAAGAACATTCCTTTGATATTTGTTTCTTGAGTATTATTTATGCCCGCACCCATTTCTAAACATGTAATATATTTCTAAGGTACACAGTCTTCTGCAGCAACTACATAAAGTAGTTAGACAGTCACCATTTTGAATCTCTGTTAATTATGAATTCAGTGAGACAGGTTTTTTTTTCTTAAGGTTTTTATTGATTTTTTTGACACAGAGAGATCAGATCACAAGTAGGCTGACAGGCAGGCAGAGAGAGAGAGAGAGAGAGAGAGGAGAGAGGAGGAAGCAGGCTCCCTGCTGAGCAGAGAGCCCGATGCGGGCCTCGATCCCAGGACCCTGAGATCATGACCTGAGCCGAAACCAGAGGCCTTAACCCACTGAGCCACCCAGGTGCCCAGTCCGAGAGGTTTTATCAGCTTTATTACNAGATCATGACCTGAGCCGAAAGCAGAGGCTTTAACCCACTGAGCCACCCAGGTGCCCAGTCCGAGAGGTTTTATCAGCTTTATTACCTCACTGACTCGAAGGTGGAAGGATTCAGTGATTATCAAGTTTTAAAGCACAGAGAATAGTTTTTTCCTGAACAATGGATAGCAGAGGAAAAGCTGAAAGAACAAGATCAGATTTATATTTATAATTCTACCTCAAGCCTAGCACATACTAGGTGCTAAAATATGTTTGTTGAATCATCTATAGATTCTCTGCCAAGTACGGTTTGCCTTTAGTGACTTTATTTATAAAAGTCATGCTAGTGTTCTAAAAATTCAAGAAAAACTTGGTGAAATCTCATTGTTTTTTGAACATCTTGGCAACGTTTATATATCGTACCATCTGGTATTTGCTATTAACTGTTTCACAAAGTTGGTTGTCCTTTTATGCTTATACAATCCTTTTGTCTTCAACTAGCTTGTAACTCCTCGATGACAGGGATTGTGTTTTATAGTTTATCTCCCACTGTGCCTGTACTCATGCCTGTTACTTAATGAATCCTAAACAATTTGAACAATTAAAAATAATGTAATGCTTTCAAAGAGATGACAGAAACTACCCTGTGGCTATAGTGATACTTATTATTATTATTCCTATTAGTTTTTGAATCTATTTCAAAGCTCCAGGACTTTTTGAAATGTGTGGAGACCATTTATGCAGTAAAAGGCCTGAACTCTATTGCTATGTTCATGGAAGGAGTTGTGTATATTTCCAATATTATTACAAACAATAACAGCTTACATAGGCTTACCTGTCAACTAAGAATTACAGCACTAACATCTAATTTAGTATTCAGGAAAGTTTGTGTGTGTTTTAAGAAATTAAGGATTTTGTAAATTATACATTTAAAAATTAGTATTGGGAAGAAAATATTTATAAATCATATATCTGATAGGGGACTTATATCCAGAATATATAAAGAGTTATTACAACTCAACAATAAAAATGTACATTACCCAGTCAAAAAGTGCTCAAATTATTTACACGTACATTTCTCCAAAGAAGATATACAAATGACCAATAAGCACGTGCTTATTACCATTAAGCTAAAAAATGCTTAGTATCATCAAGCATTTCATCAAGCATTAGGGAACACTAAATCAAAACAACAATGAGGTAACACATTCCCTATAAGGGCCACAAAAAAAAATAACTGGGCCCTTCATACATTGCTAGGAGAATATAAAAATGACACACCTTTGGAAAACAGTTTGGCTATTCCTCAAATTGTTAAGTGTAGTTTTACCCTGTAACCCAGCAATTTTACACTAGTGTAAATTTCCAAAAGAATTGAAAACATGTATCCACACAAAAACTTGTATGTTGTACACCATTGTTGGGAGCAGCATTATTCATGATTATCAAAAAGTGGAAACAACCCAAATACCTATCCACTGATAGATGAATGAACAAAATTGGTATATCCATACAATGGAATATTATTCAGCCATAAAAAGGAATGTGGTACTGATGTATGCTAAACATGGATGAGTCCTGTAAACATTATGTAAAGTGAAAAAAGCTAGGCACACAAAGACACATTTTTTTTTAATCACTTCACTTATATGAAATGTCCAGAGTGGAAAAATCCATAGAGACAGAAAGTAAACTAGTGGTTGCCAAGGACTGAGGTAGGGAGGGAAACAAATTGAAAATAATTTCTGATGGGTATGAGATTTTTCTTTTGGGTGATGAATATGTCCTAAAATTAAGTAGCAAAGATAGTTGCACAATTTCATGAATACACTAAAAACCACTGGATTGCACACTGTAAAAGGGTGAATTTTATGGTATATAAATTGCATATCATAAGAGCTATTAGTAAAAAATATATGGAGCAAGTGATTAGGAAAAAATGGTCTAAAATGCTTTCTGGGTTAAAAATACTTTGGGGCAAGGTTTGAGAAATTTTTTTCTACAGATTACTGAATGAGAGAGCTGGTTTTGATTTTTGATTATTGGTTTTCTTTACTGTGTGCTTCTTAATATTTTGTTCATTAAAATTTGAGCGAAATGGGGAAAAAATCAGTACTTCCACAGATGTTCTGTGACATGTATTCTATGTTTTACTTTAGAATAATCATGAAATGACCTTACATTTCTGTATAAGATATAAAACTTAATACCTTCCTGGTTGTTGGTGATGAAACTTTTGTTTCTTTTCTTCCAAGGCGTCTCAATAATAATGAATTCACAGTGTTGGAAGCTACAGGAATCTTCAAGAAACTTCCGCAGTTACGTAAAATGTAAGCCGTGCATTAGCCACCTTTTACAATTTCTGTGGTGTTTTGTTTTGTCTTTCAAAGCCATGTGCAGTTTTATTCAGATTTCTTTGGAAATTGGAAACTATAAAAGATCTGGAGAAATTTCCCTACAGTGACTACCTGTGACGTGAATTTAGGGTAATTTCTGAGAGGAGCCTGAGTCATCACCTCTTTTCTGTGTATTCAAGGATGCCAACCACATTTTCCGTAGCAGAGCCCTAGCGTCTTACTTTAATTCAGACAGCTGGTTTGTTATGTGGCCACAGCAGGAATTTGGCAATCTAAGCTCATTAGAAATGGGTTCAGTAGTGTTTTGTAACTTCCTTTACTATTCCCTAAACCACACTGTTATATCTCTTTCAGCACATTCATGTCAACTCTTTGACTTTTTGCTTCATTAAACTTTCATTAGAAGATAGTCAAAATTAATGATTGGTAAACTGGCTTGATAGCTCATCTGTGTTACTACATATCCATGACTCATATTTTAAAATAAGTTTATAAACTCAGCAGTTCCAACAGCAGTCACACAGTATTCCTGTTCCCTGAGGAGAAGGGAGGGACAGAACAGAGGTCAAGTGTGTCAGGCCAATCGAACAACCTTCATACAAGAGGAAATATCAAAGAGAGAAAAGGAGGGTTGTTCTGTAATATCTGTTCTTTTCTATGTGTAAATGAGCCTCAGTCACATTGATTGTACACGGCAGAGCAGACTACGTCCTGTGCACTTGACCCCCATATCATACTGCCTCCCGAAGAGTTTCTTACTGTTTGTTCTCCTTTTCACTGGCATTGATTGCTCTTTCATTTTATTCATACCTTTCAATTAAGCACATATTTATGGAGCAACTACTCCATGCAGTGCTCTGAGAGGAATAAAATGATAAATAAAAATGGCCCTGGTTCTGGGGACACTCCTCATCTTGAAGTGAACGATGAGAAAGAGAAAGATAGAAGCTATAGGAAGGTGTTACCTCACCTGGATATTTTTGCCCTCTGGGCAAACATTGCCGTGTTCTGTATCATCAAAAATACTGATGGCTAAGTTGGTTGTTTTGACACAATGAGAGGTTTAATTGGGAACAAACCCATATTCAGATACATTTCTGATGCGATGACACAATCTAAATGCTCACACATTTAACCCATCCATCTTCTGTCTACACAACTGCCTTCTTTTAGTCATTAATTAATTTAATAGTTTTTATGAGGGACTTATTTTAAAAGTTCCTTATTAAGGTTTGAGTTGAACATTAAGATTTATACAACTAAATACCTGACCTCAAGGATTTTATACTCCCGGGGTCCCTTGCAACTCATTCTGACATTGACTCGGCTGGTATTTTTCACCGCTCACATTGTCTCTCAGAACTATCATGAGTTTGACTTGATGGAATAGGAAGTGGTGTCTCTTCAGAGCCTCGGGTGTGCCGGGCAGTTAAGAGCTTGGAAATAATGAAAGACCTTGTTCACTAGAAGAAAATGATCAAACGTGTTGTCTCAGTGACCTCTTTGTCAGAAAGAAATAGGTTAAAATCTTGTTTCAACAATTTTTTTTTAATTTAGAAACTTTAGCAACAATAAGATTACAGACATTGAAGAAGGAGCATTTGAAGGAGCGTCTGGTGTCAATGAAATACTTCTCACAAGTAATCGTTTGGAAAATGTTCAGCATAAGATGTTCAAGGGATTAGAAAGCCTGAAAACTTTGTAAGTATTCTTATCTGCAGAGTGACCCCTTTACCACAGCGTTGTAGCTCACTTGTCATTATAATTCTGGGGTGGGGAATAGTGCAGACTTCCTCTCACCTTCCCATCTCTGTCTCTGTCTCTCACAAACACACAAGCACAAAACACACACACACACACACACACACACACACACACACACACACACACACACACACACCCCTTTTGTGCATGCAAACATGGCCTTACTCGAATACCCCTGACTTCAGTGTGTTGCTTGCAAAAGATCTAGAATGTCTCCTGGCTGCTAATTCCTCAACAAAAAGATTGCCCTTGTTCTAATGCTTGTATGGACCTATCCCCCTTCTCCATTCTCTCTCAAAATATTCATCCTCTTGCCTTTTCCTCAACCTCCACCTAACATTCCCTTTTGGCCCCCGGGCTTCAACTTCAGAATCCAGTCCAAACCCTGTTGCAGAATAACTAAGTTTATCTGGAAACCACCTTTTTTGACTCCTGTGAGGTCTTAGTGAAAAAGGGAGACTGACTCATGGTAGATCTTGTACTATCTATTTCAAAGAAACATGGTAAGAAGTATGTCTACTTGCTCAAGGGTAGGAAGGTTAGAAAAAAGGAATTCTATGTTTCCAAAAAACTTCTTGGCCAAAGAGGACAGGGATTGGATTGAATAGCAAAAACAACACTTTATGTTACTTGAATTTTCTACAATGCATATATTTAGTTTTTATGATCTCTAAAGTATGTATTATGTTTGACAAAAGTGGCAACCTAAAAATTGGAAGAGACACAGCCCAAAACTTGGAAGACTTTGGAAAACGGAAGGAAACTGCTTATAACCAAGAAGCAGCTGATGGTGAATGTCCTGGAGAGAGGTTCAAGTTCCACCGTGTCTCCTAAACCATCACCCCACCCCTCAGAGCCACGACCAGGGGGACTGATAGCCGAGAAGTCCCCTGCCTGCTTTTTATCAGATACAGAAGAAGACCATTTCCCTTGCTAGTGTGGATGCTTTCATAGCATCCTAGATTCAAATCCTACTGAAAAATCTCTGTCTGTGAACATAGATGTGGACTCCTTGAGCTTCACTGGGAGAATATAGCACTTCACTTCCAGTAGGACCAGTCTGCACCCCTCCCACAGACTAACTTGATTGCCTTCAAAATGTTATGCAAATATTTCTTTAGCTTTTCTATGGAGGTGATACTGAGAAAAGGGGAGGGGAGAGCAGAGAAAATGCACCCCGGTGGCTCCATCTACTCGTACCCCTACTCCCCTCCGCCAGGCTGCCTCAGGCAACAGCAAAATATGAATCCAGCAAGCAGAAGCCTCCTTTGTTGAATACTAGTTGAGGGACTACTTGTTAAGGGAACCTTCTCTTTGGAAGGGGCAGCATGAGGGATGGTGAGTGGAGGGTAAGGAGGTGAGGAAGGAGTCCATGTCCCACCTACGTTAGTCTGCCTTGGGCTGCCATAACAAGATGCCACAGACTGATGACTTCAACAACAGATTTGTTTTTTCACAGTTCTGGAGTCTACAAGTCCAAGATCAAAGTGCTGAGGGGGTTGGTTTCTGGCGAGATTTCTTCTTGGCTTGTACATGGTGACTTCTCACTCTGTTCTTACATGGCCTTCCCTCCGTGTGCAGAGAGAGAGAGAGCTTTTGGTGTCCCTTCCTCTTCTTATAAGGACTGTCCTAACACATTAGGGTCCCACCCTTGGGACCTCGTTTAACCTTAATGACCTCCTTCAAGGCTCTCTCTCCAAATATAGTCATGTTGGGGGTTAGGGTTTCAACGTTTGAATTTGAGGGCATACAGTTGAGTTCATAATACCAACTCAAGGAGCTTATTAAAGTGTTTTTTTCTGACTAGTTCTATTCACAGGACTCTCCCTGAGACAAGTCCTCTAAATTCATGTTCTCCTTCATTAGAGTTTTAGCGATGTTTTTGTGCCTCTTGTATCTGGCACCTAAGACAGATGCTGCTGGCTGTCTCCTTCAGGCACTCTGCTACACAAGAATAATAGAGCATTTTCGAGCCAAGGTCAGAGTTTTCAAAGAATGAAAGGTTTTTCTGGACATCTGTATTTCTCCAAGTGATATCTTTCGGCTTGGAACTGTGAAGATTTTGACAAGGCACCCCCACTATCCCTAGACTCTTAACTCTATAGGACCAGGAAAGCTCTTGGTAGTATGTGCACAGATTTCAGGGAGTCTGAATATTTGAGATTGCAGGCAAAATGCAGTACCTGTGTGTGCTTTCGGATTTTTCTAGCAGAAAGCAGAGCTTTCTTCATCTTCTTCCAGGGGTCTGTGACTTCACCAAGATTAAGACCAACTACTCTTTGTTACTTATGGCAAATGGTAGTGCTGATAGAAATAACTTTCTGTTGTGTATTTCCTTCTGAACATAAAATGATGCCTTGATAAGGACGGCATCATTCTTTCTCCCTATCTGTGACTTAGCAGAATGCAAAAATTGATATTTCTATTTAATCCTATAGAGCCATCTAGAATTTTAAAGGAACACACTGCTGTTAATTTATTTTTGCCTCTCTGTTTTATATACTGCAATCTTCTGGTAGGGTAGGGTGGTCCACACATGTCTAGAAAAATTAAGGGAAATAGCTTTTTAGCTATATTTCTGAGTAAGATTCAGGGCAACTATTCATTTTTATGTGGCTTTTTAAAGGAATTTTTCATTCCTTTTCTAAGCCCCACAAATAAACAGTTCAACGAAGAATCGCGAAAGGAGCCAAAACTTTAGCAGTGATGAGGAGATGACAACTGTGTTAATCCTATTAATGGCAATGACTAAAAGTTAAAAAAAAAAAGGTCAGAATTCTTTCAAGAGAAGCTTATTTATACTTCATTGTGAACAACTAGAATCTGTTGACGGTTGCTTCTTTTTAAGTTCCAAACTTTAAAATAGTAAAATAATTTTCATAAGTAAAATAATTTGTGCAAGATTTCTGGGTGCTCTGTCTTGTTTGGGTTCCCCAGCCTGTGCCGACAATTACTTGGCATCGAAGTCCTTGGGTGCCCTCAGTTCTCCATCTGCTGTGACTATTGATTCTTTTCTGCTTCTGATGTAATGGCACGGCGAATACACAAATCACGGGGCTTCAAGGGCTCAGAGAGCAGTAGGTGAATTGGGACATTATGTAATCAGGCAAACATCATTATAGCATCAGAGGAAAAAACATTCTGCCCTCATCAGGTGGGGCCGGGAGTCCAGGCGAGGCTCACCGGGCTTTTCTGTAGCCGAGTGTGATCATCGTAAGCTAAGCATTTATTTTATTCTCTTGCAGTTGTTGGTATATATCCTCAGCAATTCCTAATGACAAGAGATCATTCAGAAAACAGTAAATGAATGTTGCACATTTGTAAAGAGGGGTTATTTGGGTCCTTGGATAGGCAAAACTGATTGCTTGATGCTTTCCCTCCATAACCGTGGTCTCTTTTCCCTCAGGATGTTGAGAAGTAATCGCATAAGCTGTGTTGGCAATGACAGTTTCATAGGACTGAGTTCTGTGCGTTTGCTTTCTTTGTATGATAATCAAATTACTACCATTGCGCCAGGGGCATTTGACACTCTCCATTCTTTATCTACTCTGTAAGTATGAAGGCTAGCGTTCATTCATGTCTGACTGACCCTGTGTATTTATATTTCTTACTTTTATTGATAACATTTTAATGCGTTATTAGGGATTTCACAAAAATGTGATCAAGTGTTTACAGATCAACAAAATGTGTTCATGTTAAACTTTAATTTTTCTAAAAAATGCTACCTACACTCATATTAAAATGCAACAAAAATTTAACTATTTTTCATCAACTTTTTTATAATAATGTGTTGTGACTTATTTATAAATTTTCACTTTATTATAACTTGATTGTGCTGCAGATCACAGAAATGGTGTAGAATTTCCGCAGTGTTCTCACATTGGAGTCTTTTCAGCCTAGGTATCATAAAAACAGAGCTGATAGGGTTATTGCCAACAACTGTGCTCAAAAGGATCACTCACGGTGACAGGAGCTACATTAGGATGACCAGACCAACAATAAAAACTATGCACTAGAGGGCATTTACTATGATATTAGGAAAATATTGAAGAAATAGGTTGAGCCTGTCCAAGAGGACATTTTATGTAGACAGTTAGAAAATAAAGAATATTTGTAGGTCTATAGATGCTCAGGAGGTGTTTTGGTTTTTTTTTTTAACTCTCTGCACAATATATTTCAGTTCTCTTATCTCTCAGTATCTAAAAGGCAATGTTTGAAATGATAAATCTTATAACAGATTTGATTTCCTAGAAATGATGTCATCTAACTATACTAATCTAACTCAAAAGGTGGTCAGAAAGGAAAAAAAAAAAAACATGTCCAACATAGCTCAAGTCACTGAAGAAATAATTTGAGGCAAGCATCCATCCATCAGTAAAGTACTTATTCCTCTTTCCACATAAAGTGTGACACTTTACATCAAGTGACTAATATGTGCATATTAAAGATGGCATGTTTATAAATAATAAGGTTGTCAATAGGTTTGTGCTGAAGTGGTGAGATGCCAAAAGTATTGAGATTTGTAGAAGTAAATTCATTTTTATAACTGGCATTTAATCAACTCAGCTGTCAGTTTATATGGGAAACCTATTCTCTGGAGCAAATAAGAGATGGAAATCCTGAAATGACAAATTAATAAAATAGCTGTTGTCAGGTTAAACTCAATAATATAAGGTAATCAGCTTTCATCTTTATATTAAATTACTGCATTATCAGTGGAGGGAAGTTTGACAGCAAGTCAGATCGCTGACGAGTTTAAATTATCTCTAAATGAGATCTCTATCAGGATCCACTGCATAAACCCCAAAATTGCTGCCTTTGCTTTCTTTTCCGCATGAAATTATTTGAAGACTCCTTACATAAAATATTATTTTTTTTAAGTTCCAAATGTACATATTTGAGCCAAAAAAAAAAAATGCATCCCATAGGTTGTGTGTGATTGAGTATGAATGGGGAAAGGGATGGGGGTAGTGGGGAATACAAAGAATAAGAAGGAGTCATTCCAGCCGAAATAGTGTGTGTGTGTTTTGGTCGGGGGAAGGTAGCATGGGGTTTTGAGAAGTAAGAAAGTGAAACCCTAAACTCAACCCTGTCTTGTTTGTACTCGGCTTTTAGAAACCTGTTGGCCAATCCTTTTAATTGCAACTGCTATCTGGCCTGGCTGGGAGAATGGCTCAGGAAGAAAAGAATCGTAACCGGAAATCCTCGCTGTCAGAAACCGTACTTCCTCAAAGAGATCCCCATCCAGGATGTGGCCATTCAAGACTTCACGTGTGATGATGGTGAGAAAGTCTCGCTAAATCTTCGGGCACCAGGCATTCCCATGACCAGTCCTACGCTGTGGGACCCAACTAGAACAGCGTTAGATAGTTTTGTGCCTTTTTTGCTTTTGTTTTGTTTTGCTTTAGAAACAGGGCACATACTTCCTCAGACTTGCTTTCCCACCCGCGTCTGCTTAATTTGTGTTTCTGAATGTTTTTTTTTTAATTTTCCAGTTTCCAGATTGTGATTGGTACTGTTTATGGGGCTTCACTTTAACTTTATTATTTTCAGCATCTCTTTCAGTAAGCGCCATTTTCAAAGGGGAAAAGCAATTGACCTAAAAAAATAGGATTTTTTTAACTAACAAAAATAACAGTTTTCACTTTTTAATGCACTGCCTAGATCACCGTATTTGATTCTCGTAATAGCCTTGTAAGGTAGCTGCCAGGGAATGGAGAGCCCCATTGAGCCTTATATTTTAAAATGAGGGGCCTGTACATTTTCTGCTAAACATTTTGAATTAATCTACCCCTTTATGCCTCTACATGTCTGTGTCCTTATAATTTCTCCATAATTCAGTGTAGATTTACATACGCTCATTACAAGTATAATTTGTATAAATAACTATACAAAGAAAATTACTGTTATGATTGGAGGGATGATATAAATTGTGAGTTATTTTCTGGAATTCGGCCCTAGGCAATCTGAAAGCGGTGCAGTATCCAATGGATGGCATCAATTTGTAAACACTCCATGTGCTGTATGTACCAAAGTGATCTCGTGGCTCAAGACTCTTGTGTTTGTTAAGCTAGAAGCATAACATCCCTCCTTGCATTTTCAAAGCCACACATCTGGGTTTTCCTATATTTCTTTTGGCAAATTAGGCAATGATGACAGCAGCTGTTCTCCACTCTCCCGCTGCCCCACGGAATGCACATGCTTGGATACGGTCGTCCGATGCAGCAACAAGGCATTGAAGGTCTTGCCCAAAGGAATTCCCAGAGACGTCACTGAATTGTAAGTAGAGCTTGTCTTTCTGCTTCCTTAACAATTAATGTTTCAACAAGGGAGATGGAAACCAAATAAAAATCTTCGGAGTCCCATTCCCAAGTTCTATTCTATAAGCCATTAAATAGTATCATGTAACCCCCTCAACAGATAATATAAAAGCCAGTTTAGATACACTTGGGGGATGCTGGTTGTGTTTCTCTCTGATTCACTGTAGGATTTCTCAGTGTCTGTATTATGCTGGGGTACACCCTGAAGCTCCAAGAGAGGGTGGTAAAATATAAGATAGCTCTCATACTTGTTTGTCCCTATGGCCCTTTTCTCATGGTCCATTTTGTAAGACTCATGTTCCGTCAAATACACCTTGGAAAAAGATGTATATTTAGTTTATCTACAGTGTCTGGATATTCCATATGGTTAATTATTCTTTACTGCTGTGTCCCCTGGAAGAATAGCTTCCCACAGGGGATACATAAATATCTAGGATGTAGAAGAAACTGGCATAATCTTTATCTTTAAAAAAGAGGTACTGCCCTTTGGACTTGAATTAGAATCCTTTTGATCATGAAGGGTGTGGGGCCAATTATCTCTAACATTTTCATATCTGATGTTTAACCACAGATTACAGGGTCAGTATATACTCATCTAGGCACCAAGCACCATGCACACACACTTTCTTAGCTGCCTCATGTTATATATATGGACTGGAATAAATCCAAGAACAAGCAGCTTGAGTAACATGATGCGTGCATGCTCCCTTCCATTATGTAATCTGCATACTAATGTGCCAGGAACGAATGCTGGTGTGAGTGCAGTTGAGTCATTTTGCCTCTGTTTGTTTTTTTCTGTGTGGAACTATGTATCAAAAATGATTTAAGTTCCAATGTAATTTGTGCAGATGTGTCCCTATAATTCATGCCCATGGGTGCAAGCATTCTAAATGCGCACCTTTGATAAACTTTTGGCAACATGGAACATAGGTAATGAGTTTCAAGAAGATGCCACTTCAGTTATCAGAGAACTTATTTGCAAATCATGTGCAGTTCTATGAATCCTAATTTGGTCTTGAATTGAACACTTAGGGGAAAAGAAGGTGTGATCTTAGCACACATACACAGAAGGTCCCTCTTAGATTTAACTGCTGTGAAGTGTTAACTGCTACTAGTCACAGTCGTTAATTAACTGTAAGCACTGCTTTGTGTGGGGGGTAATTAAATACTTAGTTCTTCTTTTAATAAGTATTTATTTCAGAAGATTACTCTCCACCCAGCTAGAGGCCTTTAGAGTATTCCATATGCAAAGCATTGATTCTGGGAACACCCCAGCCAAGAACACAACACCCATCCCTTCTTTCTAACTGGCCCGTAACTTAGTGCTTCTCCCCGATGCCTATCACATAATTTTAAACGTTCTTTAATTTCCTTATTAAACTACATCTGAGAATCTGCTTGATTCATATCCGGTTTATGCCATCCATATGTTTCTTCTGTCAGACAGTTGAATCCTCAGTCTACTTCTTTACGATGTATTACAAAGTAATATTTTTCTGAAGAAATATGTTAGAGATGAGGAAACTATTAACTCATCTCTTGTGAATTCTAGTTTTACCTCCCCAAGAGCTTATTCTTAGAATCATACCAAGTCAGCAGGATCTTTCTCTAAATCACGTGTGTGCGTGTATTAGAAAAATTTTGTTGCGTACTATATTAAATTATTAAAGAATTTGGCAAAAATCAGGACATATTAGTGGACAATTTTGAACAAGTGGTATCTATTATTTTTAATCAGTTCCATATAATTTCCCTCTTAGATTGTTTTACATGTAAACATCCATAGCGCACATTCTGAATCCTTTTAGCTTTCTGTTATGACATTTTCCAGAATAAAGGCAGAATCCTGAAGTCTGTGGGATTATGCTTCCCTCTAGTGGTACCAAGAAATACCTAGGTGGAGGTGAGAAAGGAGTCAAAGAAATAGAAAAGCAGAAAATTTGAGCAGGCATAAATTAGAAGTCATAATATATGCCCGCTTCTTAGTCCCATACTTACTACATATGTTGATAAATTGTGCCTTTTATATAACTTTTTATTTTGAACTATTCAAAATAGATTATTATCTGAGGCAATTTCTCAGCTACTTCTGTATCCAGCAACAGTTCTAATCACCTAGGGGCGTCTGGGTGGCTCGGTGGGTTAAAGCCTCTGCCTTCGGCTCGGGTCATGATCTCAGGGTCCTGGGATCAAGCCCTGCATCGGGCTGCCTGCTCAGCAGGGAGTCTGCTTCCTCCTCTCTCTCTCTGCCTACTTGTAATCTCTCTCTGTCAAATAAATAAATAAAATCTTTTAAAAAAAAACAAAAACAAAAACAGTACTAATCACCTCAACCTCAGATCTCAAGATGGGCCATGACACTGCCACTGGGCCAGAATTGTTTGTGGGCATGTCGGTAGCCAGATAGCCCACATTGCTGATTTTACCCTTCATCATCTATATTCTGGGAAAACATCGCCTTGTTTGAGGTGGAGTTTATTTTTCATTTTGTGACATTATGGACAGAAATAAAGCATTTGTTTATTTTTATGTCTTGCCAGTTAGCCCAGTGTCTCTCTACTTTCAGATCATCCTGCTGAGTTTAATCAGAAAAGGAAACTTCCATATATGTGGTTATGTGATTAGTACTTTTACATATATATGTTGTATTTATTTGTACCCTTGATAAAGGTTGTGATTTTCTGTAAAACCATGTAAAATTATTATCACAAGGCAGATATGCAGTGGTTAAAAACCATTTTTAGGTTATTTTTAACTGGAATCGAATTCGGATTCCTAAATATCTCCTTTAAGGCACCGATTGTTATTTACTAAGTGTATGGATACATATTAAGACACTGAAGAGTGGCCTTGCCCTCAGTAGCAAGGTTCTGTCAGCAGTGAATGCATTTCATGGTATTGTCCCCACATCAATACAAGCAGGCTGGAGGCTGCCTGAAAATATGGTGGATTGAATAAACCTTCTTGACACACAAGTGGTTGGACACATGACTCGCCTCATTACATAAACCACAAAGAACTGGACTCACCAGTCTCTCCTTGGTTTTATAATTTACACTGAGAGATTCCACAAAATAATTCTACTGGGTTGGACGACTGTGCTTTTTCTCCTTCTTTTAATTTTTTTTTTAATTTTTTTTAAAGATTTTATTTATTTATTTCACAGAGGGAGAGAGATCACAGGAGACAGAGAGGCAGGCAGAGAGAGGGAGGGAAGCAGGCTCCNAGAGAGAGAGAGGGAAGCAGGCTCCCCGCTGAGCAGGGAGCCCGATGCGGGCCTCGATCCCAGGACCCTGAGATCATGACCCGAGCCGAAAGCAGAGGCTTTAACCCACTGAGCCACCCAGGCGCCCTTTCTCCTTTTAAATAGCAATCTCAGCTAGAGCGAACATGATGTCTTAAAGCCAGAATTCAAAGTGCTTCCCTTGTCTTAGTTAAGGGTGAAATTGTTTCAACTATTTTGTGCCACACCATTGTTCCTTTAAAAAAAAGATAATATTTTTTCCATGTTTTTAGGTATCTGGATGGGAACCTATTTACATTAGTGCCTAAGGAGCTCTACAACTACAAACATTTAACACTTATGTAAGTAATGTATTGTATTTTTTTCATCTTTGACTTATTCTAGTTCACCAAAGTGGGGGTAGCAAGGGGCAGAAAATTGAATGAACCTTTCAGATAATATAAATCATTTCCAGTTAGATTCTTCCCTCCTACTTCATTGTGGTTCTGGATCACTAGCTTCACCTTCATTGAATATCAGTCAGGCAATGGCACATCTTAGAGAAAGGACTTCCTCGATTCAATGTACAAATATGATAATGTCTAAGATCAGAGAACTATAGAAATGCAGTAAATTTGGATACATCTGCTGATAATGAGCATGGGCTATTTTATGACAAGACAAGAAAAGAAAGATGGAAAATAATGCCTTTATTTTTCTTGACTTTAAGCAAAAGTTTGTGGATGGTAGTAACTTTACTGAAAATATATTTTACTAGGTTTGGTTTTCTTATATAATGCGCTCTAAGATATGGACTTCCACGATTCAAATTTAATTTTATAAAATTCATTTTTAATTATACAGTATTTAAGTAAACTTGACAAAGATGCTGGCATTCTGAGCATAAATTTCAGACGTTGACTTTTTTTCACTTTGCTTTGATGTCCTCGTAAAATAACATCTCTCTTTTTCATCAATGTAAATGATTTTTAAGTGATAATACAAGATTATCTTTAAATATATGAACATTTCAATCTAGTTATGTGAACAGTATTTTTAAAGAGATGCAATCTTACTGTATATAATGTTACACTTAGAGTAGCCTTTCTGGTAATTGATAAAGCTTTTTAAGAAACAAACAAAAATAAGCAACAAGAGTACATGTAAAGGGAAATACTCTATCTCTAGTTTAACCCCTACCTGATTTTAGAGTAAATATGGCTGGCTGGGGACGCCACTCTCTAGTGTTCCTAGAATAAGGGGGTTGATCTGTAATTGGTGAATTCTAGAAATGTAAGTCACAGAAAATGTTACATTTCTCAATGTAAACTTGGCCCTAGGAAGGTTGTGGTTGGTTAAAACACTGTTAATCATTTTCAGTTTCCCTTAAACATATGAGAAAATCACTTTGCAGAAAGTATGTAGGACTGTTTAAATGACAAATGATTAAATTAAGAAAGAGAGAATATCCCCTAAGATGTCTTGTTCTGCCTCTCATTACTTATTTAGTAGCAGCAGGAACTGATTACATACATTTTGTTCTGTTAAATAAACCATTAAATTGCTGCAATTTCCAGAGGGTCACTTCAGCAGAATTGGGTCATTTGTGGGACAGTATGCGATTATTTAAGACCAGTTTGGAAATGAAAAATGAGCATTTGTAGATCCAGAAATGGCTTTACCAATGACTCAGTATGCTACTCTAGGCAAGTAACTGCTGCTAATATAGATACACTTGTTTATTTTCTAAATATAGGAATAGTACTTCAGCAGGTTAGAGGATGGATCGTGAAGCTTCTATGTTGTATAAGTTCATTTTACTGATATTTTGGTCATTTTAATAAAGGAATGGATAATCTTCAGCTTTTTGCCTCTTACATTTATTTATATATATTTTTTAAAAAATGAATATACATACATAACAATGATCATAAACTATGACCTGTAATTTTTTGTTTATTCATAAATCTTCCTTTTATTTATGTGTTTATCATTTAGCAGTAGAGAAAAATCAGTGACTGTATACATATCACTGTATGACTATGTGTATTTATATACTCACTCATTTTCCCATTGCAAACTTGCCAAAGACACATATATCATGTATCAGATATCATATATATAATAGAATATATATTAGTATATCTATATTACAATATTAAATTTTATTGCAATATAATTATAGTTACAATATGTATTATATGTTACACTATACATAGTCACAGATATATTATATATAATAAAAAGATCAAGTTCACTGAATATAAATTACAGCCCATAGTATCAGTTACACTTGGCTATAAACAACCATGTAGCATTGGTTTAAAAATCCACATCTCTCTTACTTATTTATTAATTAAACAGATATTTATTGAGGACCTGCCTACTGTGTGTTAGTGACTTTGTCAAGGGCAGCGTTTTTCATTATGGCATTGCAAATGTAATCAAAAATGCTCTTAGTTATCAAATTTGACTGTGTGTACCAGTGAGTATATATATCATAGAAGCTAAAGGATATGCAACCAACAGAACATTCAAGAACAAAGGTTTATTTCTCACACATGAAATGTGTCTGTGGTGAGGGGCCTTCCCATGTCTTTGTTCTGGCACCAGGACGCTGACGTTGGCTGTGGACCATCACAAGTCTTGCAGAGGATCGAGCAGAGGGAGATACGGGAAGAGTGAGCTCGCTCTAACCTTCTGTTCAAGTGAAACCTACAGTGCTGCCCACATTTCCTTCACTGGCCAGAGCAAAACACAGTCACTTCTAATTTCAACAGGCAGCGGCATGAATAATTAGGACTATTATAATCTGTCCCAGGGGGTCATCCAGGGTTTGGTTGTTTTAGGTAAAAGCAGCGTGCTGTATAACAATGCCACTGTGACTGAGCAAGAAGAGCCTTCTCTAAGAATCACTAATATTTCACTTTCTCTGGTACGAGTACACTCCATTTGTTTCTTTTTTCTCTTGTAGAGACTTAAGTAACAACCGAATAAGCACCCTTTCTAATCAGAGCTTCAGCAACATGACCCAGCTCCTCACCTTGTGAGTATAAAAATGTGGTCCTGAGTATTTATTAATTCACTGGACAAAATGCATTTTCTAGGCACTTGGACGTTCTCTGTTAACAAGGCAGATAGAGCCTGCCCTCAAGAAATAGAAATATTATTGGGAGATATGGACTAAAAAAAACAAAAACAACAACAACAAAAACTAAACAAACAACTACAGCTATTATAAAAAAGCATTGGGTTCCAGAAAAGAAACTCAGAATAATTTATATTTGTGGTGGGCGTGGGAGAGATCTCTAAGAAGTCTGTCCGTGGAGGGAGGGAATCGTGGAGGCTTGAGCATCGGCTGGGGCAGGAAGCATTCTAGACTGTACTTAGAAAGAAATATGTTGCATTACTGAAAACACAAACAGTAACAAAATATTGTACATCAATATTCCCAGTTTATAAAATGCTAAAACAACCTTTTTCTTAACTGCTCTATTTTTAAAATGACATTTGGCCATTTGGGGATATCTGAGTAAAACAAATCTGCTATGTATGCTTTCAGAATTCTTAGTTACAACCGTTTGAGGTGTATTCCTCCTCGAACCTTCGACGGATTGAAGTCTCTCCGATTACTGTAAGCATCTTATGGTCGACAAAGTATCTCTTATCTCAGGGACCTGAGTTTGGGGTTGGGTTTTTTACTGATTTGACTGCCTTTTGGATCTTGGGTATTTTCAGACATATAAATTAGGGTTTACTCACAAATTTGGAAATAGGAAAATCACATCTTTTCCTATATCACTACTGAACAGCCTTTATTTGGGCAACGCCAGTTTGTTGTGGTGGTCATTTATTTAGTAATAGATAATAGTAAGATGTATGCTTTATAGAGATCCAACTAATTTTGAACAAAGTAGAGGAAATCTTAATTTCTTTAAAAATCACATAATCAGCGAGTACGTTTTTACTACTAAAATGTATTTTATTTATTTTTTAAATTTTTAAAAATTTTTTTATTTATTTTACTTGACAGAGAGAGAGATCACAAGGAGGCAGATAGGCAGGCGGGGTGGGGGGGGAGCAGACTCCCTGCTGAGCAGAGAGCCTGATGCAGGGCTCCATCCCAGGACCCCGAGATCATGACCTGAGCCGAAGGCAGAGGCTTAACCCACTGAGCCACCCAGGCGCCCCTGAAATGTATTTTAAATATATGAAGTGAAACATGATCCCCAGTCACAATCCCCTCCCCCAGAGTTAATAAACAGTTTTATGTTGTCTTCTGGTCTTTTTTTATACGCATTTGTTTTTAGATGCTGATATAGGTATGCCTATAGCTTTCTACCTTCTAACAAGCATAAATAGGATTTGTTCTTGTTCTGTCATCAGCTAATTTTTATTTAACAATATGCTTTACAATATTTGCATTCCATCATATAAAAATGTTCCTTAGCTCTTTAACTCGTACAAGAATATTCCACAGGATGAAGGAACCATAGCTTATTTAATCATCCCCATCTTTAACTATCACGTGGCGGGGTTTTGTTCTGTTTTGTTTTTTGTTTTTGTTTTTGTTTTTTTGGTGGTTTGGTTTTGTTGTTGTATTTTAGAGAGAGGGGAAGGCAGAGGGAGAGATTGAATCTTAAGCAGGTTCTATACCCAGCACAGAGCCTGAGACAGGCTGGATCTCACAATCCTAAGATCACAACTTGAGCTGAAATCAAGACTGAGACACTTAAGCGACTGAGCCACCCAGGCACCCCCAACTGTCATGTGGTTTGAGTCCAGATTTTCTCTATTCCATACAGTGCTGGAATGAATATCCTACACATTCTTCTTACTATCAAGCATCTTGTGAGGATACCAAAAGTAACTGTCAAGTTGTCCCCCCCCAAAACAAGAATTTGTCAGTTTGCAAACTTATTTTCCACCAACTCTGTTTTAATAGAGTACAATTACAAATCACTCTGGCAAATATTGAAAGGTATTAATTCTTTCATTTTGGTTGTATGACAGAGTACCTATTTTAGTGGAGTACCTTTTTCAAAGCACTCTGGCAAATATGGAATATTAATAGTTCTATGACAGATTGAACATTATTTTCCATTCCTGTTTTGATTTGAAATTCCAATAACTGGAGCATTTGTGTATATTTTTTAATTGATCATTTGTGTTTCTTATTCCAAGGGCCTGATCATATCTTTTTTTATATTCTATTCAGTATCTTGTCTTTTCTTTATACATATTTTTATGCATCTACAACTTGACTCTAACTTTACAGGTCTTTTTACAAAAAAATTAATCCTTGTATCTTATATGTCTTATAAATATTTTCCAATCTGTTCATTTTATATTATCTTTTTATGGATGTATTTTGTGTTGTCAAAATTTATGGTTTCTGCGTTTTAAATGGTACTTTGAAAGCCTTTCCCAGGGCACCTGGGTGGCTCAGTTGGTTAAACGTCTGCCTCAGGTCATGATTTCAAGGTCCTGGGATCGGGCTCCCTGCTCAGGGGGGAGTCTACTTCTCCCTCTGCCCCTACCCCCTGCTCCTGATCTCTCTCTCTCTCTCTTTCCCTCAAATAAATAAATAAAATCTTTTTTAAAAAAAAGCCTTTCCCATCCTATGTTTACAAAACTCTTCTCTCTTCTCTCTTTTATTTTCATACATTTTTACTTTTGTTTTTACATTTAGCTCTTCAATCTAGAATTGACTTTATGCATATGATGTGAAGTAGGAACTAATTTTTTGTTTTCCCAAATAGATACCCAGATACAAGACTGTGTATTAAATAGATCATATTTTCTGTACTGATTTTAAATGCTTATTGTAAACTAACATCTCACACATAAGAATTTTTCTGAACTCTCTAACATATAAGAAATTTAATACTTTTTCTTTTTTGCTTTTAGTTCATTACATGGAAATGACATTTCTGTTGTGCCTGAAGGTGCTTTCAATGATCTTTCTGCATTATCACACTTGTGAGTACCTAGTTCATGAATGTGGGTTTAGGGTCAAACTCACATACAGGTCTCTGCCACCTCTTCTGTTGTCACAACATGAGTTGTGACTGGCTCCATCTTTAAAGAAAATGTGAAGTTTTTCAATCTAGATACTGGACCTTCTGCAAAATAGCCTTCGTTTATCCTTTTGGCCCTTACTCTCCATTAGCTAATGGAGTTGAATTCTCTTTGCTTAGTTAAAAGTGTCTTTTTACAAACATGACTCTCCAACTTCCTAACTATGCTTTTTCTCTTAACGTTCTCTGATTCTAGAATACCAGCTCCCTTTCAATTCAGTCTGCCCAAAACTGGTATTTTCCAGGTGACATTCTAAGTACCATGCCCTTTATGAAGCCTATCTTGATTTGCTCAAACTGGATTTATTTATTTAGCAAATATTATTCGGCGCTGGCTATGGCACCATGGAAAAATAAATTAGAGATGGTTCAAGAATTTATAGTATGATAGTGGGGAACTTTTTTTTTTCCTTTGTGCTTTTTCTCATAGCAGTCTGTTTGTATCCCCTTATTTTTGGAAAGTACAATAAAACAACATAAAAATACATCATATACTCTTTGGGGTCAAATTCCTTTATTCCATTATTTATAGGGCTAGAGTTGAGACCATGGTAAACCTGGAAGGAAGATCCAGGAACAGATTTAGGATCTAAAACTTTCTTTTTATTTTCTTTCTAAAAATTATTATGTTATGCTAGTCACCATACAGTCCTTCGTTCGTTTGTGATGTAGTGTTCCATGATTTATTGTTTGCCTGTAACACCCGGCGCCGACTGCCTTAGCTCAGAGGTGGTTGGGTGCCCCCTGATGGTAATTGTGCTTCGGATTAAATAGCACGTGCTATCGGTTGCCTACCAGTTCCCCAGAAATTGCTTGCCAGATCCTCTCTTGGCTTTGTCCTTCCCTCCAAAACTCACCAAATCCCAAGAAGATATGTTTAGACAATTGGGAATGGGGGATGGGCAGAGGGTAGGAGCCCGTCATCAATCGTGCTATCTCTGAACGTGCTTCATGGGGCTCTGTCAGTCACTGTAGGTTTTGTGTACATCTGTCTGTCTGTCAGACTCCTTGGTGCCTACTGTTAATATCTCTCTCCCTGGGAGAGGGATTTGCAACATTAAGAAGAAAGTCGTCATTCTGCTAGTGTTCAGATGATTTAGCAGAAGAGGCAGCTGAAGGAAGGCTGAGCTTAGCAGAACCTTTCCTTCCGTGAGCAACCCCCCCAACAACAGAAGCAGTTTGAACCGCCCTTGCCCTGTGTCTGGTCTGTCCTGTGTTTCTTTTGTGCATTTGTCTTTGATTCTCTAGATCATAAAGAGCTCTGCTCCATTCACTTTTTCCACTATGTCCCGTCGCATAGGAAGGACTTAGCAAATGTCATAGAGATGAAATTAAATGACTCCAAAATACCATTCTGCTCATTTTCAATTTAGAAGAAAAGTTTGAGTGAGCATAATAGTTACTACACTCCAATTCTTGATTAGAGTTGGAGATTAAAACTGTTATAAAATATTATCGTTTTACGATTATATTTTGGGACTTTCTCCATGAAAGAATAGGATGAATTTTGCTTGGACTACAGACCTAGAAGCATTACTAATCACAAGTTAATTATAAATCAGAATTAATCCATTTTTAAATGCCACCTTATGCGTCTCCTACTTGTGCCAAGCTTGGCAAATTTACAAAACCCACAGGTTGACTTCTCTGGCCTCAGTTTCTCAATCTCTATAATGGATTATTAATATTACTGACCTCCTACAGTTGTTATTTAGGATAAAATGAGGTAATTCATATCAAGTGGCTTAGCACAGTACCTGCGTTTTGGTGCAATAAATATTAGCTATCATCGTGATTAGTTTTTCTATCACGGCTACTGCTTATGGGAGTGGGAAGCCAAGTTCTAAAATAAAGGACTTTGTAAAGGGAGAGACATCTAGTGAAGGTCCAGATCCACATGGGTGAACTAGCTCTGCGCATCTTTATTACTTCACGCCCTTTCTTATCTCGGTGCCTTCACACTTACTGGTCCTTTACCCTGAAACATCCTTCCCAACCTTTTCCACCTCCTTGAATCTAATGATGAAAACGCTCAGGCTTTTTAACCTCCCATCTCCCAGAAAAGTTACCCTCTGTTCACAATCACCTCGTAAATACTTTTACTGTAGCACTTCTCATTTGCATGTTGGAGAATGTGTTAATCACCTTCCCAGAAGCAGTTCTTTCGTGTTAAAAATAATGCATTATTTGTATTTGGGGCACCCAAACTGGCATAGTGATTGGGTCCTCAGTAAATCATTACAGAATGAAGGAAGTATTAATCTACGTGTCAGGTATGCTTATACCCAATATAAACCTGTCTCTCCAAATACAAGAACACCTTGTAGCGCCCATGTAAATTTTAAGACTAGTGACAAACCCCTAAGTCCCAGCTGCCCATAATTCAGGAAAATGGGGAATCCCCGATGTCTCCATTTTCTTCTAAGTTGTTATCCATAAATCTATAGGGATTTTCTCCTGAGCGTCCCTTTGAGTTATGTTCCTTTAGGAAATAACAATGCATCCGTACTGTGTGTGTGTGTGTGCTTCCGTGGTGTTGTTTTCCAGAGCAATTGGAGCCAACCCTCTTTACTGTGATTGTAACATGCAGTGGTTATCGGACTGGGTAAAGTCAGAATACAAAGAACCCGGAATTGCTCGCTGTGCCGGTCCTGGAGAAATGGCAGATAAATTATTACTCACGACTCCCTCCAAAAAATTTACGTGTCAAGGTATGAATTTTAACCATTTGCCTTTCTGTAAATAAAAATTCTCTGCATTAATTTAAAAGGAAAAAACGCAAAACATGGCTGCTAGACCTCAAAGGTACAGCTGAAAAGCCCTTAATAAATAATGACTAATGACTGCTTGCACAGGGCTGAGCAGTTACCTGAGCAGCCCAAGTAAAGAACGAGGCTTTTCAAATAAACTGCAGAAGTAATTAATTGGAGATGTCTAAGTTTCCTTTAAAATGTGTGGCGAAATGAAGAGTATACAGTTTCTGGAAATTTCTCTCGTGGTCTCTAACAAGTACAATATTTTGCTTTTGGCTTGTCTGAATGTGTGCCCTGCTCCCAGGGCCAGGGCTGCCGGGGCCCTGTGGCGTCCTGATGCCAGGTAAGGGGAAGCCAGCCCTCCCCAGCGTTCAGGCCAAACCCTCTGACTCGCCTCCCGTGTTGACGTGGGTGTCTCTCGCTTGTTTGTATCCCTCTCTTTTCCCTTTGTTTTATGTACCTGTGCATTCTAAATAGTGCCTTAGTAGCAAATACTTTTTCTTCTTTTATCACAAGAATAATCTATGCCTGATACAGAAAATCTAAATAGGAAGGTGTTAACGATAACAAACATTATAGGTCTTCAAGAACTAAAATTATGCATTCATCAAAATACCTAAAGATAACCACCGTTGAACTTGATTTTATTAAACATGTTTCCGTGTGTAAAACTAAATCCTAGTTTGTGGAGCTTAGAGAAGCATACAGTACGGTCTTGCCTCCCAAGCTTGCAAACCTCGCTGGTTTCCACACTTGAACAGCTGAGGGAGGAAAAACATATTGTCATTCCAGCTTCCCATTTCAATAGTTACATAACTTGAGTTTAATAGCCTCACCAGCCTGTGCCTCAGTTTCCTCATGTGTATGCAGAGATGATGAGAGTGCATACCTGAAAATGTTAGTGTTAAAATTAGATAAGTTACTACATGTGAAATTTTTTAAAAAAAAGGTAAAGAAGTTGCTGATATCACAGAAACAGAGAATAGAATGGTAGATTGCTGGGGTGGTGGGAGGGGGAAAATGGGGAGATAGAGATTAAAGGGCACAAACTTTGAGTGATAAGGATAAGTTCCAAGGATCTAATGTCCAACATGGTGAATGTAGTTAATAATATGGTGTCACGCTGGCAAGTTGCTGGGAACAGATCTGAAGGGTTCTCACCATAAGCACACAGAGGTTAACTATATGAGGAAGTGGATATGCCAAATACTTTGATCTTATTAATCATTCCTTAGTGTATGTGTGTATCAAATCACCACTTCGTACCTTTAAAGTACACAGTTACATTTGTCAGTTACTCCTCAGTACAGCTGGGGAGAAAGGTCAGTGGAATTAATATGTGCAGACCCCTTGCCTTGCACGCAGTAAGCACTCAGTGACAATTTTATTATCATGACACTTTAGAACACCAACAACACTGTGATGTAGGGCAAGCAGTGTTTTACTGATCAAAGAAGGAATTTCAGAAAACCATATTGCCTCTCAGCATTTTTTTAAATGGCATCTGATGATTTCTCATAGCTGGAAATGGCTGCAAGTGATGTCGTTTGCAGCGCGTCGTAAGTATTGACGTTTGGAAACAAAACTTTTCCAGGGGCGTCTGTGTGGCACACTCACTTATGCACCTAACTCTTGATTTCGGCTCAGGTCATGGTCTCAGGGTTGTGATCTGAGGGTGGTGAGATCAAGCCCCAGGTCAGGCTCCCTGCTGCTGAAGAGCCTGTTTAGGATTCTCTCTCTACTTCTCCCGCTGCACCTCACCGCCCCACCGTTAAAAAAAAAATTCTTCTATTATTCTACTACATGTATCTGATAGAATCTAAGTAACACAGCTGATTTAACATAGACAAAAACAAGATCCTCTCTAGATTTCACATCGTTCTTTTTCCTTGAACTTATTGTTTTTCTTCTTGAGTTTCTATTTCCAGGACCTTGGAAAATTGTCTCATTTTTTTGCTCCAAAAGTGTGTGTGTGTGTATAATTTGAATTTTTAAAATGCCCTTCCATCAAAAATCTTTGAGTCTTGAAATTTTTCAAAGACTTGAATTGCTGTTAATACTTGTGCACCATTGCTTGGGACAGCATAATTATTTATCAGCATGTTAATCCATTTTTATTAAAAGTTGAGGAACACCTGGTCGGCTCAGTGGATTAAGTGCTTGCGTTTGGCTCAGGTTATGAACCCAGGGTCCTAGGATCGAGTCCAGGATCAGGCTCCTTGCTCAGCGGGGAGTCTGCTTCTCCCTCTGCCTGCCACTTCTGCTTGTGCTCTCTCTAGCTTTCTCTCTTCGATAAATAAATAAATAAATAAATAAATAAATAAATAAATAAAATCTTTTTAAAAATTTGAAGTTGGGCGCCTGGGTGGCTCAGTGGGTTAAAGCCTCTGCTTTCGGCTCAGGTCATGATCTCAGCGTCCTGGGATCGAGGCCCGCATCGGGCTCTCTGCTCGGCAGGGAGCCTGCTTCCTCCTCTCCCTGTCTCTCTGCCTGCCTCTCCACCTACTTGTGATCTCTCTCTGTGTATCAAATAAATAAATAAAATATTTTAAAAAAAAATTTGAAGTAGAGTTTTATTGGAAATGCCTCTCTGGAATTACATGCATTGATTGCAAGAGGTTTTGCAGATAACCAACATTTTGTATTATTCTTTTGTAACTGCAGATATTTCTTTGGGTCAGTGCCCCAAAATTTCTGGTGTGCTGTAAGGCATATCGTTGTTTTGGAAAGTGGAGGAGATTGTTAAATGGGAGATAGGGAAAGAGAAACTGGCATTAAAACTTTCTCTTAGGCATCAACATTGGGCAGATGTGTTTTAGAAAGATTATATGGGGAAGTTGAGAAACTGCAAACTGATTTTGTTGTATTTCTCTGTGCTCAGGGAGATTTGTTCTCCTTTCTGAATGTGCTGGTGCTTATGTATGCTTCTCAAAGTTTAGAGTCCCCTGGAGATATTTCTTTAAACAATATTTCATGATAATATAAATTTGAGAAAAGCTACATACTTGCATTCAATTCTCTGAGGGACATTCAATTCTCTGAGGTTCACAATCATTTATTACACATTCTCGGAAGTCCGACACACAAACATGCACACATACATAAATGATTGTTTAACTCAAGATATAGCTAACTCATCTTTTTTTAAATTAATTTATTTATTTCAAAAAAAAAAGAGAGAGAGAGATTGAGCACGAGTTGAGGGGAGGAGCAGAGGGAGAGGGAGAAGCAGACTCCCCGCTGAGCAGAGAGCCGGATGCAGGGCTCAATCCCAGGACCTTGAGATCCTGACCTGAGCTGAAGGCAGAGGCTTCACTGACTAAGCCACCCCGGTGCCCTGACTTTTTTTTCTTTAATAGCATCTTGTTTAGTTCTTAGTGTGGCATGAATGGAAATATGCTTGAGGGAATATTAGTCTGGATCAGGGATGCATGATAAAACTTTCTGCAGTGCTAAAAATGTTCTGTATTTGCATGATCAAATATGGTGGTCACTGGCCATGTGTAGTTGCTGAAAGGTAGCCAATGCAACAGAGGAAGTGGATTTTTAATTTTATTTAATTTAGTTTTAACCTGAATGGGTCAGGCGCAGCTCCTGGCTCCCATGCTGGATAGTGCGGTTGCTACAAAAGCTCAGAGGAAGAAATCGTGTCAGAGGAGAGTGGCTGTGAAAAGTTGAGTGCAGGGGTAGATAAGCCAGTTGTTGGGGCAGGCTGTCAAGTGTGAGGACGGTGCCGTAGGGGAAGGGCTCTGTTGCAGGAAAATGCTGGAACAGTGGTTCAGTGTAGTATCCACGATGTTCTCAAGCCAACAGATGGCCTATATTTCAAGCCATACCCTGGACTGAGTAGCAGAGTCCTGAGATACTGAGTACCAGTACCCTGGCTGGATGGCAGGTGACAAGAAGTGTAGACACGTAGAACTCGACAAAGAGGGGTAATTGCATTTGCCAGACTCATTTTCCTCAGCTTTTCTATAACTGAATATACTTTTAGAGTGATAGCAAATGTTGAAACTCATAATGCCCTTTGCCAGCATTTCTTGGTATTTATCAAAATATTGTGAAGTGTCATAGTCTTAATAAGACTAAGCTAGTTGAAGATTTATGACAGTTCAGATGGCATCTTTGCCACTACTACTATTACTACTAGTAATAATAGTAATAATTACTAACAACAGCTTATATCGAGGGTTTGCATTATGCTGAGGATCTTACATAGATCCTTATTTCTTTTTTTTTTAAAATATTTTATTTATTTATTTCACAGAGGGAGAGAGATCACAAGGAGACAGAGAGAGCAGGCAGAGAGAGATTACAAGGAGGAAGAGAGGCAGGCAGAGAGAGGGGGAAGCAGGCTCCCCGCCGAGCAGGGAGCCCGATGTGGGCCTCGATCCCAGGACCCTGAGATCATGACCTGAGCCGAAAGCAGAGGCTTTAACCCACTGAGCCACCCAGGCGCCCTAGATCCTTATTTCTTGTAATCTTTGTATCGTTCCTAAAACAAGTACTGTTATTTCCCCAGTTGGGAGATGAAAATATTATAATTTAGAGAGATTAAATAACTTGTTCAGCATCACTCAGTTGCTAAGACAAGGAGCCAGAGTTTTAGACTCACTGACTCCAGTGTTTACTGCTAAAGTTTACTTTATACTTTTCAATGAGAATATTCTGAGTGCAAATCAATATAAATAAGAGCACCATTTTTCTACTGAAACACACTTAAAAAATGAAAGTTTTGAACTACTTTCATATGCTTTGCTAGAAGTATTTATTCATAATAATTGGATTGTTAAAAGGCAAAGTACTCTAACCTACTGCTTAAAATAATTCACTCTAAGAAATCTACTGAGTACGGAGTTTCTGAGCTAACAGGCCTTATGAGCTTGAAAGCAGTAAAATGACACTTCTTTAAATATTTTATAATTTGAGTTTTTAATATTTTAACTTTTCCCATAGTTATGTCAGTTTAATGTTTTATTTTATTCATGAAAATCATGTAAGTACATGTTCCTAATATTAATATTTGTAAATATGTAATTTCAAATTACAGCAAGACAACTGACAGAAAGGAAGATGAATATGCTTTAATTGAACCCATGTTTATATAGCTATATGTAAATGTAATTTAAATGTTTTCTCTGCTAGGAAAGGCTAGACCATTATTTTGAGTAATATATTTAGTCAACAATTTTTATCCTACATTTTCCAGAGTATTTTCTTTATGTTATAATATCATAGTTTCAGGGCACAACAGAAAGAAATAAACTGGATGAAATAGATTATCAGAGAATGTTTAATTAATACCCAGATTAGAACACTCTCGAGTGGGAAGCAAATGGTCATGACTTCTCTCCTTTTTTTTTTTTAAAAGATTTTATTTATTTATTTATTTATTTATTTGACAGAGAGATAGAGAGATCACAAGTAGGCAGAGAGGCAGGCAGAGAGAGAAGAGGAAGCAGGCTCCCTGCTGTGCAGGGAGCCCGACGGGGGGCTCGATCCCGGGACTCTGAGCTCATGACCTGAGCCGAAGGCAGAGGCTTTAACCCACTGAGCCACCCAGGCACCCCATGACTTATCTTGATAACCCAAATTTCCAGTCTTCATCTTTTAAGTATCAGGTGATGCTAGAATGATCAAGCAGTCTGTAAGGAAACAGAGATTTATGTCCTCCCCATGGATTGCAAAATATTGTTAATTTCTGGTATTCTCTTTATTGATCTTGGTTCAAAAAGATTCAGCTATACAGACAACTAAAGTTGTTCACCTTTAATTTGATATACATTTACTAAACACTTAACTGTGCCAAAGAATGAGCAGTCTAGTGGAAATGAATATTTCTTCTTTCATTCACCAAATATTATGTGAGTTCCTGTTACACACCAGGCACAGTTAAACGGTATTAAGAATCTAGTTCATGTCATAAACAGGACGTAGAAAGATGCTTGTCTTCATGGAGTTTATAGTCTACTGATAAATACATTAAACAGATAGTTTCAAAACAATATGGAGGTTTGGCAATAGAAATATATATAAGATACTAATAACACAGGAGCCTGGGTGGCTCAGTGGGTTAAGTGTTGGCCTTCTGCTCAGGTCATGACTTCAGGGTCCTGGGATCCAGCCCAGTGCTCGGCAGGGAGTCTGCTTCTCCCTCTGTCCCTCTCCCAGCTTGTACTCACTCTCTTTCTGTCTCTCTCTCTCTCAAAAATAAATAAATTAGTTAACTAATTTTTTTAAAAAAGATACTAATAACATATATGCAAATCAAATAATCATGGAATTTTAACTGATACCACCAGGTCCATTAGTCTTCAGGAGATTCTGTCAGATAAAGAGTCAGAAAACCTAGGACCTTTAAATATGTCAAGGTTATCAGCATTTCACCAGCACATGAATCTCTCCCACTAATTTTATTTGTTAAGGTTCCTCTAGATTCTGGAATTCCTGGGGAAAATTCCACATTTCTCAGCAGTAATACGGTAATACTGTCATTTTTTTTTTCAGCAAGATCAACATCTTCCTTTTAGAGAAGTTCTTGACAATCTTGAGGTCTTTGTTTTGTGTCTCAAAATTATTGGTTGATATTGTCCTTAGTCACTTAGGCAATTAAATAATATAACCCAGGGGTGCCTGGGTGGCTCACTCAGTTAAGCTTCTGACTCTTGATTTTGGCTCAGGTCATGATCTCAGGGTCATTGGATCAAGCCCTGTGTCGGGCTCAACCCTCAGCAGGGGTCTGCTTAGGATTCTCTCCTCTCCCTCTGCCTCTTCTCTCTCTCTCTTTCTCTCTCTCTCCACTAAATAAATCTTAAAAAAGAATTAAAAACAAATAATAATATAGCCCAAACTAGAAGTAATATAAAGTTCACTAGATCAGTTTTGAAGTAATACTTAGAACTTAGTTAAATCCTTTATACATTTTCAAATTTATTACCACCAGTACATAATTATAATTTTGAAGTAAACTTAGCTTTTTGGAGATTATAAATTGTTCACTGGCCAAAGACGATATTCAGGTTTGTGCATAGTTATTTGCCAAAAACACCATCTTTAAAAACAAGGATTATTTTTCTTTTTTTTAAACAAGAACTATTTTTCATTATAATTTTGGAAACTTAAAACACTGATAAAATTTTAACAGACATTAATATTAATAGCGGATGAGAACCAACAATTCATATTCTGTTCTTAAATATTATACATCCACATTCAATCTCATATGATAAAATTCCACAAAATAATTATTGTCCTTTTCCATTCAGCTGTGATTCAAGAAGTTCATTTATTGGCCTGAGGTCACAAGTGTATATGGAAATAGCCAAACCTAGTGATCCCAGAGGTGTAATAGGCAGCCTTTGTGTTTTTGTTGAATCATTTATGTGACTCAGATTTGTACGATTTTTAACCCCCTATTATCTGTCGACCATCCCCAACCCTACAGTGAAACTACAGGGATTCCAGCAATTTCCATCTTGCCAATTTCAGTGGCTTCTTTTTAGTCCTCTTCGTTTGTCATATTAGACATTGGTAACCACAGCCCCTTCTTGTACATCCTCTCTGCTCTTTCTTCATTCCTTTGACAGTTTTTTCTTACATTCTTTAATATTGACATATAGAAGCTTCTCTCTCTACCCCTATTAAGTTAACTGACTTCAATCCCACCGCTTCAAACATCAGCCATGATTTTTCTAACAAACTACAGATTTAATATTTCCGTGCACCTAGTGAATTCCTCCCCTGTGTAGGCTTGCAGAAACTTAAAACACGTATTCCAAAACATGCGTTTTCGTTTCCCACATCCTCTTGCAACTGCATTCTGTAGTTGATGTATATACATGTTTCTACTACTGAACTGTAAGTTTTTCCAGAAACTTCAACATTTCACTTACCTTTCAACTCCCCAAACTTAGCTTACTGCCTGGTACAAAGAAGATCCTCAATAAATATTTGATAATTGAATGACCTAATGATGGAATGTTGTTAAAGATATGCATTTGATATTAATTCTTAAGAAAGGCAGTAACTTAATAGCAAGCAGAGCTTAGAGTTTTGGGATTTTAAATAAAAACCTCCTTTTAGTTAATTATGCCCAACATCAAATACCCCCTACATTTTCCTTGGGTTGTCTTTGATGTACCTTTGACTTTACACAAGGGCAGTGTTAGAGGATTCTCTTATTTGATTTAGGTTTCCAAGGGATGCCAGAATGAAGGCAGACTCTCGGATATAGGTAGAAATTTGTGTCTGGAGCTTTTAGTAATAAATCAAAGTGAGAATGCAATTCTCAGTGGGTGGTGATATTGGTGTCAGGTGCATAGCTAGTGATTTCAGTCAAGTAAGCAAGTCTGCCTACAAGCTTTAATGGATTTGAGGTCCAGCAGTTTGTCTGTTAAAGATTAAAGTAACTGACAAAGACAAATTTTAACCAAACTTTGGGCTCATTTTCCCTTTGAATTATTAAGCTAAACACACTTCCAATCCATACAGCTGATGCTAGAGGGCTCTCTCAAGTCAAGACGGAGTCTTAAATCAGCCTAGTTATGCTAGGCTGCCCCTCTTCATTTCAGTGACATTTGTAAACATCTGTATTCCTGAAGCAGGATTTTTTTTTCTTCTATGTGGCACGTATCTTACAAGGGCTAATGTGTTGGCAATCGTTTAACATTTTTTGAGACTAGTGAACTTCGGGCAGGTGGAAAGATTGAAGACTGGTGAGGTCGTATCAGCAAACGAGCTGTATTTCCTTGCCAAGCAGCAGTGTAAGATCAGAAGCTCCCTTTTAATGCTGCAATGCTTCTGGTGGTTATCCATGCCAAATTTACAAATCACAGTTGCAGTCCTTAAACGCATAAAATCATTAACTCTAGGTGTTGTTACCCGATGGATAATTATTTCTCAGTGCTCCCTACCATTCCCCCATGATTCTGATAATAGTCTCTGCAGTTTTCCCAAATTTCAGCATCTCCTGGCATAGACAGAAGGTACTCAGTGAAACCTATAATGAATGAATAAATAGAAACCTCTAGTTTGCCTCTGTGCTAAAATTGAAGAAAACAAGCAGTGGAAGACTTCCTTCCTCCTTCTAAGTGAACCCCTCATGTTCCTCTCAGCTACCTACCTTCTTTGGAAGTCTAAGGAAGACTGTCAGAACTTGCTGTGGCTTCTGCGTTTGCTCTCATTGTATTTTGTACTCAAAACTTATGACCATTTCAGTTAATGCTTAAAGCAATCCTTTGAGTTGGCTACCATTACACTAACTCCACGCACTTACTAACAAATCTAGGTTGCTAACTTAGTTTGGTGGACCTCAGATTCTTTGTCCAAGATTACTTGCATTATGATAAGAGACTTGTCTAATTCTTATCCCTGCACATCCTTCATCTGGGAGTAATCAAGTGTGCAAAATTGTACCTGTGTTGGTTTTTTCCTAATGAGCTGTGCTGACTCTTTTAGCACTTTGCTATGACTTTAGCATCACTCTTTATCTGTGATATCATCTCCTTGTTATGGAAGTGGATTAAAGATGTCGTTCCCCTTGAATAAGAACTTTGCAGGGAAGGATCTCAGAGCAAGCATCCTGGCTAGAAAATAAATCACAAATTGAAGGCAAAGAGAAAATAGAAGGTAGACTTAGAAGAGGAACAATATATTGGTGGGAAGATGAATGAGAGAAGAGAGCCAGATACAAGGGTTATAAATTCTGAGGCCTTAGAATATAGAAATGAACAGATTTAGATAAACCAGGTGGATGTAAAAATCACTTTATAGGAAGGATGCTTAGTTAGAAGGGATCATAGTCTAAATGAGAAAACAAGTAATAAAAATAAAATAAATAAGAATTATACCCTTTTGAGGTTCTTGAGGATATTAGAGACTGTTTGGAATTGATAACTCACATTTTTTTAATTACCCTTCATTCAACCTCAGGAACTAGAAACGAGAAATTATCTATGAAGCATTGACTTAAAAAGAAGGGCTTGTAAAAGAGAAAGCGAGTAGAAGGGTAGCTGTGGTCGTCAACTCCACGAACCTGAAGAAGTTAGAACTCAGTATTTTAGAACTATAATCCTAATTTTGATACCACCAAAATAGTTTATAGGTTTAAGATATAGATCAAGAAATGCCTGTGCAAGTGGGAAGGGGTGATATTTTGATTCCTTCAGCTAAACTGAATATAGATGAGGGGGCAGTGATCTCATGTGGTTTACCCATTAAAAATTCCAGGTAATGGGGCACCTGGGTGGCTCAGTGGGTTAAAGCCTCTGCCTTTGGCTCAGGTCATGATCTCAGGGCCCTGGGATCGAGCCCTGCATCGGGCTCTCTGCTCAGCAGAGAGCCTGTTTCCTCCTCTCTCTCTTCCTTCCTCTCTGCCTGCTTGTGATCTCTCTCTCTCTCTCTCTCTCTCTCTCTCTCTGTGTGTGTGTGTGTGTGTGTGTGTGTGTGTGAAATAAATAAATGAAAAAAAATCTTTAAAAGAAAAATTCCAGGTAATGAAAATAGTTGATCAGGATTAATTATATAGGAAACCAAATTTGCTCCTGGAAAAAAAAGTGGAGAAATTAGTGCTTATCTATTAATATGGTAGATATAGTTCAGTGGATATCTATTAAATAAATCTTGGCTCTGTGCTAAACTGTATCACTTCAGGCTGGCAATTTTGATATCAGCATACTCTATTACAGTCTTCAAAATGTATTTAATTGGTTTTCTTGAAACAATCTCTGACTTCTCACCTAAACAATTAAACATAATTTTTGAAAAATGTCCCATTCCACAGCATAAACATAGAAACTGCCAACCCTGAACTCCTCTATTCAAACCACAGTCTTACAAGGTTGAAAGCAGGGAAATAGACCAAGAGACCATGCTCCTCAAGGTCTTGGGAAGTGGCCAGATGAGTGTTTACAGTCCTCATATTGGCTGATGTTCTGTTTTGCTTGGGTACATTTGTAGCTGTTTCCACCTCCGTCTTTTTTCCAAGTTAGATTCTTCTCTCTTCTGCCGTCGCTGAGGTACCCACTACTTGCTTTTCTGTTGCAGATTCCAAGCATGATGAGGTTAGCAGATGCAAGGCTATTTATGCTGGGGTATTATCTCAATTTAATATATTGCTTTAACTAACTGCCAGCACTTATTTCTTCACTGTGCTGAATAGCTACATTTCCTTGATAAACATGTTGGGGCGGGGGTGAGAAATAAAATGTCTCCGAGCATCACTTTGGTCTTAACCCCAGCAATTTTCCAGCTGTGATTTGATGTAAAACTGCATTAGTTACTCTGGACACCAAGAGAAAGTGAAAGAGACACTGGCAAGGCCTCTCTAGTGACTGAGGTGTCCCTGGAAGTAAACACCACCCCTCTCCATAAATCCAATCATTCCCAGAACTGTCGTCCATTTCCAGATGGTCAAAAAGAAACAGGAATCTCTTTGTAGAAAGATTTCAGGGTTTTTGTCAATAGAAAGACCGACCAACACAGAACAGTATCCTCTTTTTTGATTTCACCCCATAACCATTATACGAATGTGGACTGTTATTTTCCAGGGTAAGGACATACACGGAGATGCAGAGTTCTTATGCCTACCATGATAATTCACATTTTCTTTCTGTTCCTGTGAGTAAACCAAGAACTCACAAACATAAGCTCCAATCTGTAGAAAAATTTGATGAACAATAGTTTATATGAGCAGAAACCGTACAATTGTGGGGTGCAGCTTCCTTAGAAAGTTAGATCAGTGATCGTGGGAAGAGGGGCAGTCGACTCAGATAGCTTTGCTGGAAGTTTCGTGGGATGAACTGTACAGCTGGAATTATCACGCTTGTTCCAGTGAGGATAAAGAACTACAGAGATATTGCTGATGGCAGAAACATAATTAATGTTTATGTTATAAAATATGTGCACTTTATATATATGAATATGTCACCCTAATACTGTCCTCATTGGTTGCCAAGAGGCAGTCTAATGAGCTCTTAGAAATATGGCCAAAAGTAGCCTCAGTGGAACATAATTTTATCAAAGACAGTACAGTTTCCACATTGTTAGCCATTTATGGAATGAATATGTGCAACCAAAGGAAAATGGCTGCAAATGAATCTGCCTTTAATCTAAATCTTTCATGGATCAGGGGATTCTTAAAGTGTGTATCCCAGGAGGTGAGATTGCAAGTGAAGATTTTTCAACAGTGTTTTCTTCTTGGAGGGAAAGAAACTAAAATCTCACCCACCACATGCCTGTGCTAATGTGTTAACATACTGAACCAAAAGGCTATGAGGGAGAATAATGGAAATTACATTTTTGGTTTATTGCCAGATGTATAAAAATGGCACTGTTTTCTATCTCATGTATGAAAGTAACACTACTGGACTAATAATATCCGTGCAGGTGCATACTATTGTATTTTTAATTGCACTGATGAATTTCTATTTATGCATTAAACTTGCCCACACATCCCCCAACACCCCACACACACACACACACGCCGAGTCCTCTTTGGGATCAGAGGTATGCTTTTCCATGACAGCTGGCTGAAGTTAAGGTGCAGGCAATGGCCGTGGAATGCATCCACACAGGCTAGTTGGCCCATGCGGGGATTGACCCCGTGACACTGACATCACTCCCATCAGTTCCTAACCACTTAAGTTCACAGCCCCTAGTCCCACTCTGACATTGGGCACTCTCATCATGCCTCTCAATGAGAAGGTTTCCTGTTGCATTCTTGAACATTATACAATGATGTTGATTTCTGTTCTATTCATGGAAAAGAAATACATACTGATATGTGACCAATATTTTTATACAAAATCTAATGTTACATTGAAGCATTTAAATAATTTAAGAGAACTAAAAATACAAAGCATCAGTTTCTTATATTTTTTAATTAATTTTCAGGTCCATTGGATGTCAGTATTCTAGCTAAATGTAATCCCTGCTTATCAAACCCATGTAAAAATGATGGCACGTGTAACAATGATCCAGTTGACTTTTATCGCTGTACCTGTCCCTATGGCTTCAAGGTCAGTAGAAGGTTTTGAGGGAACCCCGATCTGAAAACATAGCTTTCTTTGGGGGGTCCTCATTATTCTATTGTGTTTTCTCTCTATACATGTACTGAGATCTCCTTTATTTACACTTGGCTTTGTTTGGCCATTCTTGCTCTAGGGGCAGGACTGTGATGTCCCGATTCATGCGTGCATCAGTAACCCATGTCAACACGGAGGAACTTGCCACTTAAAGGAAGGAGAAAAAGATGGATTCTGGTAGGTCATTAGTCTATAATTGTCTGTCTGAAGCATTGGGCAAGAATAATTAAGCAAACATTCATGTTCCTTTTCAAATCAGAGTGTTATTCTTAAAAGAATGCCAGAGATTTATTCATCAGGACAATATGTATTAGTCCTTTTCAGAGACACTGTAATATGAGAAACAAATGGAGAATTACAGTATTCTCAGCTCAGGATGCTATAAAATCAAGAAATTTTTAAAACATGCATGTGCATGCAGTATGATTCATACACTCAGATTGGGTCAAGACAAAGTAGTGGCTCTGTTATGCTAATGAATAGCCGATAGTCTCCTACTTCAAGTTGTATATTCATCTGTTGCTTTGTGTATTGCTTTAACAGAGAGTGTGTAATGATAAGACGTGGATCCCACTGAAACAGAAAATTAATGATTCGTTTCCAAGCCACAAAATGAGTAGACAAACATGCTGTGAACATTTTTAATCTGGAGTTATTTAATCATACAGTACAATTACTTCAGATGTACTTCATGAATTATGAAATAGAGTTCTTATAATGACAGTAATAATTTCATATAAGAATGTTAATCTACTATGAAGCTTGTTAGAAATACCACTTTTAATAATAAGTATTCTTCATTTCTACATTCTGTTATGAAATGGTCTCTTTTTCATACAACTACTCAAAGATTATTCTGATTCAAGAGCAAGTGTACAATGTTTTATTGTCATTGAAAAATTGTATTTGTTGAGACTTAATGAGAATATTTACATTTTGACAAGGAAGATGTAATTTTGTTTTCGTATTTCTTTTTCATTTTGAGACATGGAAGACATAATAGCTAGGATAGGAGGTGTTTTACTTTTTAAAGTCAGAACCAGATCTTCCTCATTTATGAGCAGAAAAGCATGAATCATTTTATTAGAGTACACGTTGAGGTTAAGATATCTAGGGTTATAAACTTTGCTTGTGTTTTAGACCTATAAGTATGTTGGATTTATTGATGTACAGGACCATGGGGCCATTTGCCATCTTGAAGCCAGTATAAATTTTCTTTTTCAAATTGTTTCCGATTTGGGGGGTAGTACCTTAAATTCATGCTTACTACATGTCATTTAAAAGCATCTTAAAATTCAATTTCTTACAGTTAAAACCTCTGTAATGGATGAGTGTGTTTAGCTTTTTTCAGTTTTTGGACCATATGGTTTTAAAAGGCAGCATGAACGTGTTTTTTGTGTTTTTTTTTGTTTTGGTTGGTTTTTTGTTTTTTTGTTTTTTTGGTTTTTTTTGGTTTTTGGCCTTTTTCCTCTCTGGTGTTCAGGTGTATTTGTGCTGATGGATTTGAAGGAGAAAATTGTGAAGTCAATATTGACGACTGTGAAGATAATGACTGTGAAAATAACTCTACATGTGTCGATGGAATTAATAACTACACGTGCCTTTGTCCACCTGAATACACAGGTAGGAAGAATGGGAAATTATGTGCCATCAATAGTGTGTCCTTTTGAAAGCATTACTGGCAATGTGCTGTATATGTATAGTAAGCCATTGTATTATTCAATAACTGGCAGGTGTTTTGAAAATTAGATATAATGTGAATAACGGACAGTTAAGAGGGTTTCAACCAACCAAATGAAAAGACCAAGGAGGCTCAGAACACAGGCACCTACATAAAGTCATTCTATCCAGCAGAAAAAGAAGTTCTCGTTCTGAAGCTTTTCGTCTCACGGTTGCATAACATTTTTCATGCAAAGCATTTCTCTTGTGCAAACCAACCCACCAATACATAGGTGAAAAGGGGGGCATTTTTTTCACGTAGTCAAAACATAACTGAGCATTTGAAATTACTTGTGCCCATCATGTCCTTCAAAATAAAATGTAATCAGGAAGATACTGAGCACTTTGAATAATCATATAATTATCAACTTTTTTCCTGACATTTTGTGTCTGGGAGTTACAAGTTTTCTAAGTCTTTGTGAACTAGTAAACTTCCCTGCACAAACAAATTTGCTATAAAGGCAACATCAAGTTTAGATCCACCTGTTACGTCAAAATATCTGTTTTGATTGATTTGGGGGGCTATGAATAAGAAGCAAAGTAGTTAGAATCTTGTTTCTGTAATAAACCACTTCATTTTACAGTTGATAGAGAAAAGGGGAATGTTACACATTTTTTCTGTAGGAAAAAGTGGGAGAGTAGATTCTGTCACTCTATTCAAAATTACCATTTTCATTTTGATGGGTATTTTTCCTTAACCATATATTTCCTCACAATTTTAGTGCATAGTTAAGAATATCAGAGGGTAAAATAACTATGTAGATGACTGAGGTTAACATCTCTAAACATGAAAAGATGAGAGCGCATCTGTATGATCCACTTTCCCAGGGATTTGTCAGAATAGCATTGAAATTTAAGCTTTTATGGAATACCCAAACTTTGCATTTTAATAAGTACTTTTCTTGGTAGGTAAAAGCTAGGTAAAATAGAAGTGTTCTATTTTGACATCCCAGATCTGTTTGAGTACCTTCGAACTTGTCTCTTCCATGATATGTGTTGTTTTTTCTTTTTACACCAGTGAAGCATGTAATTTAATATATTAAGTTTCCAGTAGAAATGTGAACATGTTGTATCATAATTGTTCTGTTACGTATATGCAGCCCTTGGGCCCCTTAGTGGCTAGTTTGAATTCCTTGATATTGTGCATTAGTAAAGGAGAGCAAGTACTCATCCTGAAATGGTTGGAAAGTGTAGGTGCTACACAGCTTTCACATTCACACTAATATTACTTGTGTCATGCCTCAGAGACTTGCCATCGGCCTCCATGCATAGATTCTGGGGCCCTTGGAACTACCCTGAAAATCTGAGTTTTATTGCCTGAGCTAAGTCAGACTTGTATAGAGCCCAATGTTGGCACTAACATCTGTTACCTAGTACCTTCTTAGGACAGAATACTTCTGTTTTCCTATCATTGTCCTAATCATTATCAAAGGGGCTCAATTCCACCTGGACAAATTGGACCCAAGCATTTCAAGCACGCTTGGACTAGCCAATGGACATGGAAACAAAGAATTTCTCTATATCCCCTGATGAAACCCTAGGCTTGAAAGTGCTGTGTATTCAGTTCTTACACACCTTTTTTATGATAATTTACATCAGGTGGCAGACTCTTCTTCGTTGGTTTGGAGGGGTCCACCTTCTATGGCTTTAGATTTGCTGTATCTTATTCCTAATCCATTTCTTTTGAGTCTTATCCTACCTTCTCTCCCTTCATTTCCCAAACTTCCTTCCTACACCTGCTGCTCTTGAACATGTTTTCTCCATCCCAAGTGATTTAGTTCAATGCCTCTTCCTCTGAGTAGTATCATGAAGCCTCACTTCCCTCTGTCAGATCTTTGAAACATATCAAAAAACTCTAAGACTTAACAAAGCCACTTTTTAACCAAAATGTGACATCTCTAAAAGCCATCATGTGGAAATCTGCCATGACGTATCTGTCCAGAGTCATTTGGCTCTCAACAAGAACTGAGACTGACATGTTTTAGTTATAGCAATTACAAATATTGGTTTGCCTTAGTTTGGGCAAAGGATAAACAAAAACATTAAGCTCAGTAGAAAACTCACAGCCTACAATACGTGAAGGTATTACCACTGTAACTGGGCTGGGTTTGGGGAGCAACAAAGGGTTCGACAGTTTGGCATTAGAACAAATATCTATATGAGGCACATTTGTAACACATCCATTAGCCGTAGTATTTTTGTTCATATGTGAAATGAGCTCATTTACAAAATATCAAGCAACCATCTGCAGATTTTGAAATCAGTGGCACATAAGTGGCCTTTAATTATAGGAAAGCATAAATTGGACTCCAGAGTTTCATATCATGCTTCATCCAAGTCTGTAGTGAGGGAGGAATTTTTTTTTATATAATGCGGCTGTATTGTTTTAGATGTAAGATTGGAATCTGATTAATGAGTAGGAGACCTGGGAAAAGAAACCCCTGCTGTGCTCAGGGAATATAATCATGTTGTCATTACTTAAAAATCACTCAAGTCATAAGTTGCTTTTCTGTTTGGAGATGTTTTACTCTATACCGCCAAAGGCAAACAATGAGAAAGGGAACTGTTTAGCAGGAACAAATAAAACTTCATGGGAAAAGGTTGTAAATTATTATGGTGAAAGGTTTCATATTTGGCACCCTTGTCAAGAGTCAGAAATGGGCATAATGTTATTAACAGAGAAGATTCAGAGACCTGAAAACAGTCCGACAAAGAACTCACGATGTGATGGGCAGGCTATAAAACAGAGCTAAAAATACCCAAAACAAAATGAACCACCATTGGGAAATTAAATTTATTTAAACCCTTGTGACCAAAACATCACAGTAAATAGCTATTGATTTATTAAAGGAGAAAACTTACTGTTCTTTCCTGCTGCGGGGATTGACAACATAAATTTTAAGGGTCAATATTGTTTTTTATTACCTAATCCTTGCTATGCCTTCCCCACCCGAGCTATCAAAACTGTTCTTTTCTACCTAATCCAACCCATTATCTATCCTTCTAGTTGTATAACATGACTGTTAGTTGCTAGTATTTTTCAGATAAGATTGATTTTTGGAAAGTTTAATTCACTGTGATTCTAAATGAACATTGTTATGCTAAGGATTCAGAAAGTAAGACTCTGGAATTATTAAATAATTTAAAAATTCACTCTAGGGTTTTAATTTTAGCTTGCAAGATTTTGCTTTTATTTTTAATCATTACTATATCCTTCCTAAAAACACATATCTTGGAGCTATATTTTCAAGGAATCCCTCAAATTACATAGGCTCAAAACCTATAAAAGTGAAAATTGTAAATATGTCATCCCTGCAATGTTGACAAACTTGACATCTGTTCTGATGCTCTGGTATGAACTTTAGGTGTTCAATCGAAAAATAATGTTTTTGCAAGTTTTGTAAGAGTCAGAACCCTGGATCAACTCTGTCAAGATGTTTCTTTTTTTTTTTTTTTTTTAAAGATTTTATTTATTTATTTGACACATAGAGAGAGAAATCACAAGTAGGCAGAGAGGCAGGCAGAGAGAGAGGAGGAGGCAGGCTCCCTGCTGAGCAGAGAGCCCGATGCGGGCCTCGATCCCAGGACCCTGAGATCATGACCTGAGCCGAAAGCAGAGGCTTTAACCCACTGAGCCACCCAGGCGCCCTCTGTCAAGATGTTTCTTAACACTATTCTCATGGGACCGTATACAAAGATGACACAACACTGATCACAGTGTAAACCACGGTAGCACTGATGGGGTTATATAAATTCAGTGAATGAAAGCTTCCATACAAATGGGCCATGTAAAGACTTAGAAGGTATTTTGTCAAAAATATCCAGACTGCTTTAGTTTTCCCATTTTGTATTATTATTCTCCAATGTCCACACACAAATCATGAAGTTCACATCTTAAAAAGTAGAGCTGCTGATTGTTAAATGAACTGGTTTAGACCCAGAACCCCTGGCTCCCCGTAATGGCGTTTACCTTTTGCCTCATTTACTCCATGTTTGTGCGTCTGGCCCTGCTGTAGGTAAGAAATCTAAGCCTTGCTTCAGTTTGCTCTCCCCCTTGGCTTCTCTGTTGTTACTGCTGCGCATTGGCTTCGTGTGCTCTGCTGTTGTACCGCAATGTAAAAAGTCTTTTGTCTCTTCTGTCTTTGTCGCTGCCAGCTGCTAATCTGAATGAGGTGGAAAAAGGTTAGTTGCCTTTTAAGTCTCTTATGATTTTCATTTGAGTTTCCCTCTTTCCTTTAAAGCTACGTAGATTTCATTGTGTGCACATGGTAAAAGGAATGTTGGCAAAATCTGAAATCAATATGTCAAATCAGTCATTCGAATCCTTGACATATGGATAGCTATGCCAAACACCATAAAAAGGGCATCTGAAGTGTACTTTATCAATTTCTAGAAAGCTGTGAAAGAAATTTTCTGAGTGGGAAGAAGGGGTGGCTGAAAAGAAAGACTAATATTTTCTACTTTCTACTTGGTATGCTTTTACTTTTTAAAGATATCACAAACAGGAATTGTTTTTACAACGAAAAACATACGTCATTCAGTACAGTAGATAGGGCATTGATAGAAAAAAATTTAAATAGTGGGAATTTTCCCATAAGTTTAAACTAACATCTTTAGTAATTTGAAACATGGAAAATATTGGAAGATGTGTAGATTTGTTAAAACATTTTATAAAATAAATATTACAAAGCCCAAGAGTTTGATTTTTAGAAGCACATTGTCAAAACTAATTATAGAATGTTGTATTAGGCAGTATTTTCAAATCGTAAAAAGAGCCATATCTAATCATTGACATCAACATGATCCATATAGTGCCCCAAAAACGTCAGGGCCCAGGAAAGGAAGTCCTAGAGTAATTAGAGGAATAGGCATTTCTGGGGAATTATCGTGAAGTCTTTGTGAAATTCCATCTTAAAGATTCAGAATTATTCTAATAACATTGGGTTTTTACTTAGCTGACCGATGTCTTCCTGTGTCACGTGCAGGCACAGCCTCCTAAGAGGAGCCCAATATGTGCTTGTCTTGACATTTCCTATTGTAAGCGAAGCATTTGTGGTAGGATGAGAGGGCTAACATGGACTACGTTATACAACTCTCTTTGTCTCTGCATACTAAGGACTTCACTTTTTTTCTGTTGCATTATTCAGATGATACACTGTGTTTGGTCACTTACTATGTACAGAGTTAAGTTGAAAATCATGAAAAAAATGGCTTCGTATTTTAGAATGTTAAAATATAATCTGTGCAGTTCTCAGAGGATTAATGAGGCCAATACTATTCTTGGACTAATGTCCTCTTTTCTTTTTTCTGAGTAAAGCAATTGGTGGTCTGGGACAGGGATGTTTAAGGTTTGATTCTATCTCAGAAACACAATAGCAATTGTTCTGTTATAGGACTATGTCCCTCAATAGTTATATGTACTCTCAGAAACAAGCTTGGCAGTGTGATAGGGTTTTAAATCACCAGGTGGTTTCATATGTTGACTAAATTTCGTGCTTATGTTTATAAAAGGTGCCTTCTATATCCAAGAATCTGCTGCTGACTGACTTTGCTTGAAAAGCAGTCAAATTATTCTCTATTTTTTTTATCTGAAACTTAACTAGAAATTAAGTGTCCACTTCTTTATAGCAGNGAGTTAAGTTGAAAATCATGAAAAAAATGGCTTCGTATTTTAGAATGTTAAAATATAATCTGCGCAGTTCTCAGAGGATTAATGAGCCCAATACTATTCTTGGACTAATGTCCTCTTTTCTTTTTTCCGAGTAAAGCAATTGGTGGTCTGGGACAGGGATGTTTAAGGTTTGATTCTATCTCAGAAACACAATAGCAATTGTTCTGTTATAGGACTATGTCCCTCAATAGTTATATGTACTCTCAGAAACAAGCTTGGCAGTGTGATAGGGTTTTAAATCACCAGGTGGTTTCATATGTTGACTAAATTTCATGCTTATGTTTATAAAAGGTGCCTTCTATATCCAAGAATCTGCTGCCAACTGACTTTGCTTGAAAAGCAGTCAAATTATTCTCTATTTTTTAATCTGAAACTTAACTAGAAATTAAGTGTCCACTTCTTTATAGCAGAGTAGCTTTCTTACATAAAATGAAACTTCATATTTAAGTAACATATTGTCAATTTAAAAGAACACTGTAGATGTGAACAATAAGGATTTAAGCAATAACTTGTATAAAATGAGAAAACATTAACTCAAAGATACATACTTTTTAAGGAGGGATCCCAATGCAAACCAACGTCTAACTGACCTCAAGGCATGCCCTGTGATTTTGGGGCACCTGCTACTGGAATCAGTCCCTTTTTGTCTGCTGCTATCTTCCAGTTGGAATCTTCTCACATTCTGTAGTGGCTTTGCCTAATCATTTATGGTAAACAAGCTCTGCTGCTCTTTCTTCAGCTGGCTATATATAATCGTCTTTTATGTGCATTTGAAAAGAGTAAAGCTGTAGCCACAAGATTCAGGTGCAAACAATCTATTTTATCTCCATGTGAAAAAAAAGTGACTAATCAATGCCTATACAATTAATTATTTCCCCTGAAGATTAGGCTACCTTCCATCCTGTGGGAAGTTGGGGTACTGATGAATTTGTGTAGCTAATAGGAAAAGCTCAGATTTCTTATCCTGGCACTAATATTATCAACTCTGGAACTTCTTGCATTTGGGAGGGGGGTCTGGAAAACAGGGATAATGACACCTGTCCCCCTTCACATAGGTGTTTGAAAATAACATGGGAAAATGTATGAGAAAATACCTTACAGTGTTAAATTTCTATACTTCAGAAATACCAGGGGCTGCCACTCTAATGGCATAAGAATTCTTAAGAGAATTTTGATTGAGAAAATCCTACCTAAAGTAAATTATATGTGTGAGGGAAATTTCTCTCCCCATATTTTTCAGTACATCTTTCTCTAAATTGTTATTTTGTAATTCTGTTTTCTATGCACATTTCAAATAGAAAGACTTTAGAAATGTCTTTTGTTCTCTTTACCCCCTTACTTGACTTTGAAGTATAAGGAAATATTTAATGCTGAAGAAATCCTGGATTTCTCTGGGTTTTTTTAGGCTTTGTGCATATTTTTAAATTGTTATGATCTCTTAATAACAGTGACTCTTTGTGCTATTAAATCTGCCTCAAAATGTGTAACACTTTATGTCAAAGTCAATATAGCTACAGTCATGCTTGCAGTTTGTTTTAACTAGAGAGAATATTCTGGGAGCCTAACAAGATAATGTGGTTTGCCTTCAACTGCCTACTTTTCAAAGCCTTCTTAAATTTGAATCTCAGAAAATATTTTAAAGGTCCTATTTGGTCTTTAGTTAGTAGGCAGGGCCCATTGAGCCCAAAACAACAGTTTGGTTTACCCAGGCTTTATTCAATCTAATTTGGATTTATTTATTTTGAAAACAGAGTTAAATATTTCTACAGTTTCAATAGTGGTTGGAATTGGCTACATTATTTCGCCTTGTGTTCCAAAGAGGAAGTGCTAAAAAACACCTCCTTTTTTGTTTAGTTTGGGGAAAGGTAAGTTTTTCATTTTAAAAATTCAAAAGATATTTACTGAGAAAATACCTTATGCAGGGTGCTGTGCTAAGCATCAACCATGATTTTGTGAAATGCATAAAACATTAACTTGTCTACCAGGCAAACTGTTTGGTTTTGTTTCTTCACTTTGAGTTCAGTTTGGTTCAGTTATTTTACCCGTACAACGCCATCCTCTCTCATATCCCAAGAAAGTTAGCAGCATAATATAGTTACTTTACTATGTGATAAGTAATAACAGTCTTTTCTGAATGAGAGCTAAATCAAACTTTCTGGCAAACAAGGGGTAATGGAGCAACCCATTTCATCTTACTTAGAACAAAAGTGAGAACATAAAATGATTTTCCTTGTTTGAAACATCTTATTATCCACATTTATTGGATATTTTCTTGAGCCTTCCTATTTTGAATTATCATTAACTGTTTCTCATGAGGTTACTCCGTGGCAATGTTCCCTTCTGCACATGGCCCATTTTGCACACCTTTTACATCCAAAGGACATTTATCAGTGGCTGTTGGATCTTCAAGAACTCAAAGCCCCTCAAGATCATTTTCTTACATAGAAATATAACCAGTGGAATTAAGTTTAGAGAAGTGGGGAGGATCTGGGTAGTTTATTGATCATATTTTGGAGGTCATTGAGCTTTCTAATTAATAGGATGAATTTCAGTATAGTAAACGCAAATAAAAAAGCATCATATTGGGGCGCATGGGTGGCTCAGTTGTTAAGCTTCTGCCTTCGGCTCAGGTCATGATCCCAACGTCCTGGAATGGAGCCCCATATTGGACTCCCTGCTCAACGGGGAGCCTGCTTCTCCCTCTCTAGGTCCCCCTGGTTGTGTTCCCTCTCTTGCTATCTCTCTCTGTCATAAATAAATAAAATCTTTTTTTAAAAAAAGCATAATATTATTAAAAAGGATCCTCAGGAAGAGTTGGCTCTTTAAAAAGGAAGGATGGAGGGAGGGAGAAGAAAGAAAAGAAAAAGAAAGAAAGAAAGAAAGAAAGAAAGAAAGAAAGAAAGAAAGAAAGAAAGAAAGAAAAGAAAGAAAGAAAGAAAGAAGGAGAGAGAGGAAGGANAAAGAAAGAAAGAAAGAAAGAAAGAAAGAAAGAAAGAAAGGAAAGAAAGAAAGAAAGAAGGAGAGAGAGGAAGGAAGGGAGGGAGGGAAAAAGAAAGAAAACAATACACTCTTAATGATGAATAAAGTCAATTATTACCATCATCATTGATAAGGATACTGAATATTCATATTGGAGACAAGGCATCTGTTCCTGTTAATGTGCTCCGGCGCCTGGGATTACCACCTTGAGCAGAAGGTGTAATCAACAGGGCTGGACTGGTTCAGCAAAAGAAGAGAAAATAGAAATGCTCTTCTTTCTGGTGTAGTTCAGTTAATAGTTCATCTACCTCCTTGCTACACTGAAAGATCTGTGGGAGGAAAGAGACGTGTTTTTCCTTATACAAATAAAGAACAAATGGGAAATGCTCAGGGTTTTTTTACAGGAATTGGATGGAATTTTAAAATGTTTGTCATGAGAAACATTTGGGTTCAATTATCTTACGTTTCCAACCATGCCACTTGAATGCCGACATGCGGACTTCTACCATTTCTGAATTCACACTTTCCATTTCCAATTGGAAGTCATTCTTCATCAGATGAGATGACAGGGATATCAGAGAGTCCACAGCCTGTGCATCTGGTCAACCTGCACAGGTGCCCCTCAGACTGGGGTCTCAGAACACAGATCTGCTTATCCTTATTCTCTGTTCTTCCTTACATTGTTCTTTATACCACCTGAGTCTCCTCATTAATGTTTTAAAAGTTTTTTTTCTTTGAAAAGCAATCAAGTAAGTGCTGTCTTTCTTATTACTCAGCAGCCATCGAGTATCTAGTTTGCACCAGGCAATTTGCTAGTCGATGGAATGGGAATAAGGAGATGTAAAAATATAAATCAAGGTATTTTTTGACCTCAAGTAGTGTACTTATCAGAAATTAAATCTCATTTATTTTGTCCAATAGATTACTGTTTTTGATACCGTCCCTTGCTGCACCAATTCAAGTAAGCTAAAATTAGTACCACTTATTCAGGATTTTCCTGAGCCAAGCAAGAACTCAAAATGCAGATATTTGAAGAATGGTACATTTGACCTTCCAAAACTCTGTGCTCTGGGGATTCAACGAGATTTCCTTCCCTGTTACAAGTATATTTGAAAATGTTATAACAGGTTAAGTTTAAGTTTAGAATTCTGGTTCAGTTGTTCATATTGCTGTCATAAGTTCCCTTTCTATTATTATCAATATTAATAATCCTTTTGTATTTAAAAAAAAGTTTGGTAAGAATTTATAAATAGGAACAAGAACAGCCTGCAGTGTCAAATGGACTCTGACCTTTTTTTTTTTTTTTTTGGTTTCAGAGAAAAAATAAATGAAATCTGATTACATTAGCAAGAAATAGCAATGGTCAAGTGTTCCAGCAATGCTGTGTGCCTGTATCTCACACCTCACATGGTTTTTGTTGTAGGCATTCTCAAACTGAATTTATAACTTATAACTTAACTTTTGGAAAAATTAAAATGAGATACTTATTAAGTCAAATGTACTTTTTCCTATATTACTTTATCAGTCTAAAACAAATGAATATTTTAAACAGAGTGATTTGAAGTGGAAAAATTTCAGAAAATCTAATCCAGGGACCAAATAACCAACCTCTTTTCTGCCCAGCAGGATTTGAGGACTGAATAAGCCCAGGTGAGACATGCTGTTGCTCAAATTTCTTGGCAGATAGAAATCAATTAATTGTCCATCTGCTAACTCTTCATAAATACCTTCTTCCTGAAAGCATAGTTTACCTTAGCAAGAGGAGGAATCCCTGTAGGGGTGATAATGAATTTGGGGACTGTGTTGTATAGTTTTTGATAACAAATAAAAATACAATAACAATTTACCATCTCTAAGCCAGGATGCTGTCCATATTTCAGTTACTAAATGAAACCCAAGGAATACTGGAAAATTAGGCATCTTTTTTTCTTCTCATTTTTCTAGATTGATACTTCTCCAGAGTAAAGACTTCATCATGCATCATCATGCATGTTCTTTAATCATGGGTCTATCTCAAAATATTTCTCCCCAACATTTTATTATGAAAATTATTAAACTAAAGCACCTTTGTATTTTTTTGCAACTTTGTATTTTTGATCAAATTAGAAATTCTCACGCCAGAGTGCATGTGAATTAATCCTAGTATTAGTGGTGGATTTCCTTTTACACTATACTTTAACTAATTTCAGAAAATATTTAACGTCAACTCCCCTGAAATGCGTATCTTCATTATTCATTGATTTGCCAAAGAATCACTATAGCTAAAAATTTTCAATGATGTCTTCAGTTGAACCAGTATTTTTTAAGAAAAAACATGGTTAAGAAATTTGAATATGTAGAAGAAATGTAAATTATTTTTAGTGACAAGATTCAGTTCAGGTATCCTACAGTTATTATGAGCTTTGATATCTTTCAAGTAGTTTAAATTAATAAAACATACTATGATTTTTAAAATAAATAATAATGTAGATAGTTGGTAGTTATTAATTGTATCTCTCTGCAAAGTTCAAGCCAATCTCCGTATTCATTGTAAAGTTGATGAAACAAGACATTGGACTCACTTTTCTCCCTCTCTACAAGACATAGTTGCTTGTGATTCTCTTGACCTTTCTCACCTTTAATTCCCTAAGGGGAGGAGAATCTTCATTACAGTCCCGGGCCATCTATCCTGCAAACGCTATCTGTTAACACCATTTCCCCTCGGAGAGAGACAGAAGGGTTTGGTCCAGGTCCACACAGACTCAGTGCTTTGCAGAGAGACTTCCTGCCCCCAAAACAAATGTAGAGCCCACTTACTCAGCTGTGCTCTGTTGGACCTTGACTCTTCTGCACTGCAGAGGTCATGGTCATGGGTCACTTCCTGTTCTTGTGCATCGCTTATTCCAGACTCTGTTAAACAATCTCAGAGACCTAAAAGAAATTTTAGGCCAAGGAGAGGACAGCCACATGAAATGAAATAAGAAATGAGACATAAGAGCCAAAAAGAAAGCAAAGAAATAATGGCACAAATTAAAAGTTTTGTTCCCCACTATAATCCTCAAATAATTTAGCATTTACCACCTGTGTTGGTTTTCTAGCGGTACTATAACAAAGTGCCATAAATGGGTGTCTGAAAAAACACAGATTTTGTGTCTCCCAGATCTGGAGGTTAGAAGTCTGAAACCAAGGTGTCAGCAGGATTGGTTCCTTTCGAGGGTCCTGAGGGAAAGATCCCTTGTGGGCTTCACTCCTTGGCATGTGGATGGTCATCTTCTCCCTGTGTCTCTTCAGTCTTGTCTCTGTGTCATATTTCCCCTTCTTATAAGAACATCAACCATAATGGATGACTTCATTTTAATTTGATTATCTCTGCAAAGAGGCCATCTCCAAATAAGGTCACACTCTGAGCTACTGGAAGACTCCAACATATCTTCTTTAGGGGACAGAGAGTAGGAACACAATTCAACCCATAACACCACATCACCACATTTTAAACTCTTGCTTTTGCCCCATAAAACCTGGTCATTTCAGTGTTTTCAGTGTCACTGAAACGTACATACCAGAAACCTAGAAGTCTGAGACAGCTCCTGCTCTCTCCAACCCATCACCAGTTCACAAATTTTGTTTCCTAATCCTCTCTCCAGGCCATCCATCTCATCTTGCTTGCACCTGAGTGCAAGCTGAATCATGTGTCATGTTCATTTTTTACCTGCCCTTCTGCAGTCCTTCCATCAATGGAGCCAGAATGTTCTTTTCAAATGAGATTATATTTTCAGAGTGAAGATACCATCTGATCACCCCCAACCTAAAACCCTTCTGTGTTACCCGTTGCTCACATTCCACCACGTGGCCCCTGCCAACCTCTGTGGTCTTCTCGACTACCTTGTTTTCCCAGACTCACTCCCAGTTTGTCAGAACTAAGATTTCCCATGCGTACAGCCTCCTGCATAGAGCCTCAGCTAGTGCTCTGTACTCCCCCTTCACCTCCCAGTCTCACTTCTTCCTAAACACCTTCCGCATGGTCTGTCTCCCTCCTAGAGCACCAGGACATATGCTTAGCCTTTATCACACCAGCAATTTTATAGTTACTTTTGAAACTTGATTGCTATCTCTCTTCTCTCCCTTTCATGTATGAACTCCATGAGAATAGGAATATCATTTTATCGTTATTGTAGTTACAGTTCACCATTTTTCTCCTAGCATCAGCACAGGTCCTCATACAGAGTTGACCCTCACCGTGTATGGTGATGTTAAAAATCTGATTTGTCATCATCATTAGAAAAAGCTATAGGGACAGCACTCCATGTGGTATCATGGAAGAAGTTTGTAGAATAGTTCTGAAACTATTTCAATAAGTTTGGTAAATAAGAAATGTAAACAAAAGGATAAGTTAAGATGCCATCAGTATAATTGGAGATAAAAGGAAGCCCCCCCCCCACTGTGTCCAGGAAGGAAGGAACATAATCACCTAGGTTCATAGATGTGAAATGAAGCAGGAGGCAAGGCCAACTGAAGGTACTCTTTCCCATAGCAATCATGGAAGTGTGTTGGGATTTCTGCCTCATTTTAATATCACAGTATCACAACCTCAGAAGGTTCTGGGCACATGTGGACACGTTGCAGTAATGTTTTCGTGCAGTTCAGGGCGATGCTTCCTCTGCTAACTTGCTGTCTATATTATCTATCTTTGTGGAAGCTTCTTCCTTTTTTTCTAATTTTTTTTGGTTAAGATTGTTTTGGAGCCACAGTTGACCTTGTACAACTTCTATTCCTGAAGACCATTTACCAATGAAGAAGGGCCCAGAACAACAACAAAAATGGTTCACTTTCCCGCAACCATGCCACCGTTTTATACTGAAAAGTCACAGAAGGCCGTTTTAAGCAATAACTCAGCAACCCAAATAGCATCTTACCCATTAAGAGTACTTACTCTCTAGGATCTCTTTATGCTGGCGACCCCTCACTCCAAACAGAGCATTAATTCTGATGGTCTTGCTTCTGCTGTTCTACCTACAAGGTGACCATAACATTTATCACATGTGGTCATATTACCGCTATCAAATTCTTCAGAAAAGTCACATTTACAGGCGTTCGGTAAGTAGAGATCATATTTCCTTCTCAAGAATGGCTTAGAAGAGTGGTTCTCTTTTAAGGGAGTGGGCATCACTCTTGCTTTGCTGCCTCCCAGCTCATGCTTGTATCACTGTGAAACTTGACCATTTCCAGTCCCACTCTCTGCCATACTTACCTGAGAGATACAATCAGGAAGAAGTGATCCAAGAACTGAATGTCACTTTCTTACCAAAAAAGACACCTGTTTAGAAGACGCAGTACCTTTTCTTCACAAGTTACAGCAGATCATTCGCTAGTCTCTGTGATTGCGAAGAAATAATTGTAGGCTTCCTGTTGGACCACTTTCCATTTCTTCTCCAAAACATATCTCTCTCTCTCTCTCTCTCTCTCTCTCTCTCTCTCTCTCTCTCTCTCTGTCTCTCTCATCTTTTTTAAAATTCTCACAAGAAGAAAGGAAGAAAGAAAGAAAAAAGAAGGAAGGAAGGAAGGAGGGAGAGAAAAAGAAGAAAGAAAGAAAGAAAAAGAAAGAAAAGAGAAATAAAAGAAAGAAAAAGAGAGGGGAAAAAAGCTGAAAACTCCAATCATAAGGCAAATTAAAAGTGAAATCACCCTGGGGATTTCTAATGGTACAGAGCTGAAAGCAAATAAAAAATAGGATTTCCTGGGATTTAGCAGAGTGGGTTGGAGCTAAATTATGGAGTCAGTGTTTGTCTAGACCTGTCTCTTGAGGGGTTCACGGGCACTGAAATTTAACCAGTATTCAAGTACATTGCCCTTAACCCCTCCAACGAGCTGACATCTTTCCTGCTGCCGTGTTAAAACTATAAAGACCTGCTTGCAGGATAGTCAATCATAACACTAACCATGTATAGTAGAATAAATAATATTTCTACCTTTCCTTTCTATCAGCTTGTACTTTATCATCTCAGGAAGGAAGCTAGACACAGGTGATACTGTCTTGGGCAGGCTTTGGACCATCAAAAGTGCAAATATAGTTGCCTTATTTTCCATTATTCTCTGCTGATTTTTTGTCACTAATTTGGTACTAGCTATATAACTGCATATGTGTGAGGAAGAAAGAAAGAAAAGAAAGAGAGAAAGGAAAAAGAAAAGAGAGAGGGAGAGAGGGGAGGGAAAAGGAAGGGAGGACGAAGGGAAGAAAAGAAAGAAAAGGAAGGGAAAGAAGAGAGAGGAAGGAAGGAAGAAGGATTGCATAATGTTCACTCAATATTATGGATTTTAGGAAAAATTTTTCAATAGTAACTAAAAGCATATAAGTGAATGACTGTAGTGAATTTTATTTCTATTCTTCGTGGTAAAGCAAGGCAGCTTTCAAATGTCCAAACCTCCTTTACTGGTTGAGAAGTAGATATAAGTAAATTTCTGCATTCATCTGTGGAGCTTTCTACAATTCTCATTTTATATTGAGCTCTTGAGTTTCACCACTATGGGACAGTACTTGAACTTTAAAAGCTGCCTTCCCCAAATACAGCAGAATCCAATATAATTCAAAAGCATTAATGAAATAGTCCAATGAAAACATTTGTTTTAATAATTGGCCAGAAAAAATTTAAAGTAATATCTAAAGGAAAGTCATAAGCTATTTATTATTAAAGATGGATGATTGATTATTGGGCAAAAGTTAAACAGAAAAATACCTAAATGCTAAAATGAGATCCAAGTTGAATATAGGTCAATAAGATAGAGCTCTTGTATCTTTTTTTCAATAACTATTATTTTAGTATGTCAAATCATACTTTATAGAGTTATGAAGGCACATATGCCAAGAACACTGCTGTCAGTGAATTTCTAGTCAAAGAAGGGAGAGAGGTAAATACCATAATATCCATGACATCCGAAAGAGTGCAACCCTCTTACCTTTCCTTATTAAATGGTTGTCATGAACATTAAGTGACTCCATATTTGTACAATGTTTAAAACTATCTGATACATAATGGTAAACACTATGCAAATATTTACTAATTAAAGTCAGTAAATAAATACATACAATATATGTGCCATAAGATAGGCACAGGCAAACACAACATATACAAATTGTAGATTGATAACAAGTGGTTGAAAAAAGATCCAGGAAGATTTCATAAAGAAGGAATATATAATGGGTGGAAAATTGACAACAGAACTTATTAAAGTTACTAAAACAAAAGGGAACACCATTAGCCCAGACATGAACTTGAATTAAATTTGTAAAATCATAAATAGACACAGAGACAAGTATAGCTTGCAAGATTTGGCTCTAGAAGTGAGTTAGGCCGAAGTGGGATATAAAGGATGCTTTCGTAATATTTGTTAGTATTGTAATATTTGGTGACACTTACAGGGAGGTAAATCCTTTTTTGAAGTAATCTGCCAATCTTAACCAGACTCAAATGTGTAGCTATGTATTGGTCACAAAGAACTTTCATTCATGACTTTAGCAATGGTTAATATTGCTGCTGTGCTATTCTTATAAGATAGATTCCTTATAAAATAAGGGATATTGATTTTATAAGAAATATTATATACTTATTTTATAAGGAACAGCTATCAATATTTTTTTGCATTTAAATTAGCATCTTTAGTCTCAAAGCTGTTGACTACAGAATGACTAATCTGTTTAGCCAACAGTTTCCCAGAATCATCTCCTTTCTCACTCCTTTCTACATCAAGTTTATGAAGAAACATGTAATGGAGAATAAAGGGTCAACTCTAATTTCTTCTCTTAGAGATGAATTTCCCTATGTTCTATCTCCAGCTCAGACTTTCTCTACTGGTTGATTGGGAGCTGACTGAGGGCAGAGTCTATTACGTCTGTCCTTGTGTCTGCAGGATCTAGCCCAGCATCATATAGTAAATCCTTAACGAACTGTGGTTTAGGTTAACTTGATTGGATTGGGTTGGGTTGGATTGGATTGGATCCAAGTGAATAAGAAGTTAAACATTTCCCCTTATAATTTTTAAAACAATTTCTTATTTGGGCATAGAGTGAAAATACATGTTTTTATTTATTATATATCTTAAATGGTCCCTGTCTATCATCAGTTATTACAAACTGCTTTGTCTGTAGACTACTGTAAGCAGCCTGTATCCAACTGAATAGATTTGACTAGAAAACTAAAAATGACTTCATCATAGTAGGCTGATACATTATAATGAGTGAATTTCATCAAGGAGTATTACTTAAAGTAGAACTAATTGAAAGTGGAAAGCTTTAAATAAACCCTGTTTAAAAATAGCTCATCATGTAGATGTTGTTTAAACCCTGTTGTATCACAAACCTAGAGACACAGATAGCTTCTTGTAGAAAAAATATGAGACTTTCAGTGTAATTAGTTCACTTTTAGAGACAGAAAAAAAACCTCACTTACCATACATCAAACTGATAGAATAACTGAGCACAATTACATATTTGCATCATGGATACAAATCTTGAAGTGTAAATAATACGCCACATTGAGCTGCTAAGCAACTCTTTCTACCAAGTAGCAAAGTTTTTTCTTAAAAGGACAGTCCTACAACAAAGGAATGCATTGCAAACTCCTGATTTTTAACAAATGCTGTTTAAATCCACACACTTCGAATGAATGAAAGTTCTAATAGTTTCTTGTAAATGAACAGCTCTGTGTAGCTGTCATTTTGTTCATTCATTTACTATATATAACACAATTAAAAAGTGATTTAGAGATAAGGTAGCAAAGGGAAGAACTTTTAAATTTTATCTCTTTCTTGTTACTTATTATCTCACATGATGATTGGGAAAGTCTCACTGAAAATCATATTTATTTTATTTTTTTTTAAAGATTTTATTTATTCATTTGACACAGAGAGAGAGATTACAAGTAGGCAGAGAGGCAGGCAGAGAGAGAGGAGAGAGGAGGAAGCAGGCTCCCTGCTGAGCAGAGAGCCCGATGTGGGCCTCGATCTCAGGACCCTGGGATCATGACCTGAGCCGAAGGCAGCGGCTTTAACCCACTGAGCCACCCAGGCGCCCTGAAAATCATATTTAGCCTAAGACAAAATAAACCATGTTATTTATAACTGAAGACATTTCTTAAGAGATTTTCAGATATGTAATTCAACATAGAGTGTCTAGAATCTGCATGGTTATGCTTTTAGGTCTCGTGTATTGATAAAATTTATTCTTTATGAGTTAGCTGATACTCAGGAAAAAAGTATATGTCCTTTATTCTGATTGATTCTCCTTTTGCTTTTTTCTATCTCAGTGGATATAACTAAGGAATATTCTGTTGAGCTGTTGCAATTAAGTCATAAGAGAGAAACGAAGTCTTTCTCTTCCAGACTTTATAAGACCTTGGAGACTATGAAAATATGAGGATTGTTTTTCCAAACATAAAAGAACAGGATAGGCCAGACATAAAGGGGAACATACCAGATAATTTTATTTCTGTCACGTTCAGAAGCAGGCACAACTAATTTTTGGTCCTGTTAAGATAGTGGTTACTTACCCTTGAGGGGTCAGGCTTCTGGGGTGCTGGTAAAGGGTGTGTTTCTGGATGGGGATGCTGGTTCCATGAACGGGTTCACTAGCTATTCATTTATCCCTAGGGTGTATGCTCTACCTCAATAAAAAGCCCACATTAACATAAATAAAACAACAGAAACGAAAAGCATTCAGATTTCCTTTTCCTCATTCCAGTAGTATATTCTAAAGGGGCTCGTATTAGTTACAAACCACAATAGTGGTGTTGTCCCAAATCATAAGCCTGTTTAGCAGCATTACCTGCATTTTGGATCGCCTGCTTCCGCATCTTGTGATTTATTTTTTCCTCAGTCACAAGCTGTGCTAACCTCTGAGGCCCGTGACAGCCTGCTGGCGGGAAGCCTGTTAACCTTTCTCTGTGAACTAACACCGTTTGCCATGTTAACAGGCGAGTTGTGTGAGGAGAAGCTGGACTTCTGTGCCCAGGACCTGAACCCCTGCCAACACGACTCCAAGTGCATCCTGATGCCAAAGGGATTCAAGTAAGTCAGAGCTGGCCTGGGGCTCACGATGCAGGGCCGGGGCTGGGGCTGGGGAACCTGTTTTCCTCACCTTCCTTTCAGGACCTCACTTCACACCTCCTCCCAGTGTCAGGGGCATTTTTGTAAATGTTCGGGTACAGCATGGACATTTTTAGTACAGGAAAGAAAAGAAAAGAGAGCATTTCCACTTGTTTCCTGGCTCTCCCTGGGAAGTCATGCATGAAATAAAGTAGCCTCTGACTGTGTTTACTTACATATATTTGCAGGCCAAATAAATTTGCAGTATCTACTAGGTGCTTTATTATCTGCATGTAAGTTTGTGGTAAGTAGGGAGTTCGTTGAATGTAACTGTTATTTATTTATTTATTTATTTATTTATTTATTTATTTATTTATTTATTTATTTATTTATTTATTTATTTATTTATTTATTTATTTATTTATTTATTTTGGTCTGCACCAATTCTTAACTATCCAAGGTGAGGAAAGTACAATGATCGTGTGTCCCAGAATGCCCGGGACAGTCCCAGTTTATGCCCGTTGTCTCAGCATTGTTATTAATAGTACCCCTTTCACCTTACGTTTGTCTTGTGTGGGATGATAAAGCAGACAGTCATTCTAGATAGAGGGCTCCCTCAAGTGAACCCAGAACTTTAAAATTACTTCTTTTTCCTCCTCAGTAATCTTCCTGAAATATGTTTGGTATCAAATTAAATTATTCCTTTGCCACAATCCTGAAATAGTTGAAGGGTCTATCAACAGCAACTTCTCTTCTTAGAGCGGGCAGTAGTTTAGAGATCATCTGGTCCAAATTCTTCCTTTTAAACATGAGGAAAACAGGACCCAGACAGGTTGGTGGCTGTCCAAAGATCTCAAGGTTATTCATTGGCAGAGGTGGGAGCTGGGTTTTCTATTTCCCAGTTGGGTGATTTTTCAAATACAAGTCACCTCTAAGACGACTTGTAGTTTATTAACATTATAGTTGGTTTGTTACAGAAGGTAAGTTGGATTCTCAGGAATGACACAGTTGGGTTCAAGAGCAGAGCTGTGCTTCTATCAGACAAATAGCAAATAGAATGATTTGTTCTTTTACCAGTTATTGATTGAGCACCTGCCATGGGTCAGGACATGTGGTAATATCACCATCTTATGTAGTGTTTTATAGCTACTCACATTCGCATACATTATCTTCACAGTGAAATGACTTAGGCATAATTGCCATAGGATTCAAAGAATTAAATTGCTCAAGTGGGGAACAGTTTTATAAGATGGAAATTGAGCTGGAACTCTAACATATTGCTAGTTGTCCACGGATTATCAGATACTCTTAAGTCGAATAGGAGGTAGGTTATCTCCAGACCTGCCTTTCAAAGATCAGTCTGAATAAAATGCTTGTTCTCATTTTATTTACATAATATTTTTATTCACTTTGATTTAAAATTTTAGAATATGCAAACACAGTTTTAGAATATACAAATACAGAGGCGCCTGGGTGGCTCAGTGGGTTAAGCACCCAACTCTTGGTTTCGGCTCAGGTTATGGTCTCCCAGTGGTAGGATTGAGCCCTGCATCAGGCTCTGCACTCAGCATGGAGTCTGCTTCAGATTCTCTCTCCCTCCCCCTCCCACTTTCTCTCTCTCTCTCTCTCTCTCAAATAAATAAATGAAATCTTAAAAAAAGAATATACAAATATAGTTCAGTACCTACTGATACCATTTGATACCTTATTGAAAAAGAAAATATCTTTGATTCGACTTTTTGTTATATTTTAGTTGACAATTCAAAGCAAAAACCAGAGGTCTTATTGAAATCTTTATTTAGGGCACCTGGGTGGCTCAGTGGGTTAAAGCCTCTGCCTTCGGCTCAGGTCATGATCTCAGGGTCTTGGGATCGAGGCCCACATCGGGCTCCCTGCTCGGCGGGGAGCCTGCTTCCTCCACTCTCTCTGCCTGCCTCTCTGCCTACTTGTGATCTCTCTCTCTCTGTCAAATAAATAAATAAAATCTTTAAAAAAAAAGAAATCTTTATTTATACAACATTCTGCATTGCATCTTGTTCATGCAAGTACTGTTCTGTATTTTAACTCCTAATATCTTTGATCTGCCCAAAATTGAATTTAGCAAAATGAAAATCCACCACTTACAAAAAGAAAAGAAAAAAAGGGGGAGGCACCACTGAAATACGTAACAAATATTATTTCTCAAAGAAATTCAGGAAAGAGTGGTTCTCCAGAACTGCTTACCTGCCATGCATGCATCACAGGACTTGGCACATTGCGGTTATAAGATAAAGAATTTGTGGACTTAATGGAAACCGTTAAAAAATGAGGGGGTTTGTCTTCAAAAAGACTACTCCTTCATTCAATGTCTTCTCTTACCATCGATTAAATTACACACCCAGAAGTGCATCTTCCTGGCTTACGGGCCCCCTGATTTGGGCACCCATTGTTTTCTGGCCTAATTTCTGAGCTTGTTTTATGGCTGTGTGTACTTTAACGGGAAGCAGGGGAAGTCATGCTGTACGCTGTTCCTCCCATATTATAAACAATTGCACATTGTGAGAGAGGGAGTTGCAAAAAGAAAATGGGCTTGAAAACCCAAACTATATGAAGCTGCTAAAGAAAACCTCTTCTGACATATGTTGTTTGGACAAACCCTACTGTTCCTTCAACTTCATTTTCTTATTACTAAGCTAACAGAGCTGGTTTTACTTTTCTTGCTTTATTATATACCTCATAAATCTCCTAAATTGCTTTGAGATATTTTTAGACCATGATATGCTATAGGCAGTATTTTCAAGCACGTGTCTTCCTTAGTCAGCTGTTGAGCTTCTCTGCGGAATATTTTATAGTCTTTGCTTTCTTCCTCACTCCTTGGCAGATAATAGAGTTGAGGGAGTGGGATAGGTTCTATGGATAATACAAACCTTAAGGAATCCTTAATTAAATATTTTCTTCTGTTTTGAAATTTGATCTGAGGAGCAAGAAGAGACAGAAAAAAAATGTTGGTCATAACGTGACTCCAAGTACTAAAGGGTTTGAAAAATAGTATTTGTTGAGAAGAGAATATAAAATAGCTCTTAGCCACTGGTGGTGAGTGTGTGGTTCTCTTATCTTTTACTTTGATTTCTTTTCTCAGATAAATAATTCAGAGTGTTTCAAAGCATTTCTTCTTTCTTTTAATGGCTGGCATTTCGGTGGTTCTGCTCACATTAACATTGATGGAAGCTCTCTCCCCAGACTTTGTCCCTCTATTTGAGGACATATATGGCCACTTAAGATCCATTTAACTTCAGATGTGTTGTTTACTTTGCTTTGTTATGATTTAGTATTAAGACCACTGGCTCTAGAGCAAGCATGCTTCTGCAGTGATCTCATTTTATTTCCTAATTCATACACACAGAGAGGAAAATCTGTTCTCCTTAGAGGTTCTGTACCCCCATTTATTTTAATCCATCAGCCCTCCAGTAACTCTTAAATCCCGATTTTGCATTTTCAAAGAAAACCCTTGGTGTTCAGTAATGTCCACATTCACTTGGGCATTTTTAATTATCCTCATTCATTTAAATCCTAATGGCTTTGCAATAGAAAACTGGAGAATTAGTCAAGACTAAACCACAAAGACTTTTATAGAATTACGAAAACTTAATAAAATTATTGTTTGAATCCTTACTACTTATTGATCATGCATTATGTATCAAACCACCATACCAAGTCTTTTACAGCTAGTGGTTTTATTTAATCTTTTAACAAACCCATGAGATGGAAACTATTTTGTACCGTGATGAAGACGCAAACACCTAGGAAGGTTAAGTTAGTCACGATGGCGTACATGTAGAGACGAAGCTGGGATACAGACCAGTTCTGTGTAACTGCGAAGTCTGAATTCTGTAAAGCTAAATAAACTGTGGGTTCCTGGTTTGTCTGTCTTTCTGAAGTCAGTGAGCGCTCTTAAAGCCCAAACAGAAATGCTCATGGAAGCCCAGTGTGTAAAACTAATAAATCACAACAGGAGAGTGTTGCGGGAGGAAGGAGGGAAGCAGGAAGCTGCCAAAAGCCTCCTTCCCTTCTCTTGTCCCTTATCGCTCTTCACAGCATCCTTTGAAAACCACTGCACCCGCCTTGCTGCTCTTTCCTCCAGTAGCTATAGAGTGCTTCATCCTCCAGTGGTTAGAATCTGGCTCTCTTGGGCACCTGGGTGTCTCAGTGGGTTAAGCCTCTGCCTTCGGCTCAAGTTATGATCTCAGGGTCCTGGGATCGAGCCCCGCATCAGGCTCTCTGCTCAGCAGGGAGCCTGCTTCCTCCTCTTTCTCTGCCTACCTCTCTGCTTACTAGTGATCTCTCTCTCTCTGTGTCAAATAAATAAATAAAATCTTTAAAAAAAAAAAGAAAAAAAGAAATCTGGCTCTCTTGTCAGATTGCTTGGGTTTCCTCCATGGCTGTGGCACTTACAAGTTGAATGCCCTTGGGTAAGGTCCTTAACCAGTTTGTCCTTCAGTTCCCTCACCTGTGGAGTGAAGTAGTAGACTCTGGAGAAGGATCGGTGAATCCAGGACCCTGGAGAAGGATTCTGTGAATCCATTATGTCACATGGGTAGAACAGGGCACGGCAAGGAGGACGTGCTCCAAGAAGTCATGTGTATATCACCCCTGGTTCTTCACCGCCAGTGCGGCTGAGACCCCGTCTTACCTTGTGCCACCAGAGTGAGCAGACAGGCCAAGAGTTGTCGGTGGAATTGGCCCCAGGAATTTTTTTTTAATCGGTTTCCCTGTCCTACTTCATTAGGTCAGCCCTACTCTGCCATAATGATTGTCTGGATTCATTATGAATTTGGGTTTCCAAAGTTGACACGAATTTTTTTCATAAAATTCTATTTTATTCCAGTATATCCCTTCTCTATGAGAAAACAAAAACATTAATTATTTTTAAAATATGTTCAATATGCTTTTTTTAAAAAAGATATTTATTTATTTATTTATTTGACAGAGAGAGACAGCGAGAGAGGGAATACAAGCAGGGGGAGAGGTAAGCAGGCTCTCCGCAGAGCAGGGAGCCCGAAGCAGAGCTTGATCCCAGGACCCTGGGATCATGACCTGAGCCGAAGGCAGAGGCTTAATGACTGAGCCACCCAGGGACCCCTAAAATATGTTTAATATTCTTTGTTAGCTTTACAATGTAGAAATGTCTTAATTAATTTTTTATTTATTTATTTATTTATTTATTTATTTAGGTCTCCACTGTTCAAAGGAATCAGAGCAATGAAAACAGAGGACACTATAGGCAAAAATAGTGGGAACAGAGGGAGGGAGGGGAGAGAGGATGGAGGAGGGAAGGAGGAATAGGAAGCGAAGGAAGATGGAGAAGGGGGGAAGGAAGAAAGGAAGAAGGAGGGGGGGAAGTAGGAGAGCAAACATGATAAGAAAGAAAGTAGGAAGGATGGGTGGGAAGGAGGAATGTGGGTGTAATTCTGTGCTCATTGGAATTGTGGAGGCTCACTACCATCAGAGTCCTTACCATCCCTCTGACAGATCATGGTGTGAAATCATGGAATAACTGTTTTCTAGGCTTCTGTTAATTGGAGGGCTCTATGAGCCTGTTCCACATGAGATTTGCATTTTTTGCTTTCGTTTTCACGTACTTCTATTGATAGTTGACACACAATGCTGCAGTGGTTTTAGGTGCACTCAATACGTTTGCAAAGACAGTGCCAATTTTTTTCTAGATGAAATGCAACCATTTTCCTAACTTTGGGTCAGTTGGGTGTGAAACTGTTTACGTGCTTGCTCAAACAGGTGCGACTGCACACCAGGGTACGTGGGTGAGCACTGCGACATTGACTTTGATGACTGCCAAGATCACAAGTGTAAAAACGGGGCCCACTGCACGGATGCAGTGAACGGCTATACATGCATCTGCCCTGAAGGTTACAGGTAAACATAGAAACAGGTTTGTATATAGAGTTCAGTCTCACAGAAAGGGTTCACCTCATCTCGGCAATTAAGTAAAAACAATGTATTATTGCTGTTTTCTCTAGCGGCTTGTTCTGTGAATTTTCTCCACCCATGGTCCTCCCTCGAACCAGTCCCTGTGATAACTTTGATTGTCAGAATGGAGCTCAGTGCATCATCAGGATAAATGAGCCCATCTGCCAGTGTTTGCCGGGCTACCAGGGAGAGAAGTGTGAAAAGCTGGTCAGTGTGAATTTTGTCAACAAAGAGTCTTATCTTCAAATTCCTTCAGCCAAGGTCCGGCCTCAAACCAACATCACCCTGCAGGTAAGCCATTTCCGGGGAACGAGAGCTGATTTCATCCTAAGCCAAGTTCAGCTTCAAATCATCAACATCCTTGGTAGTTCGTGAGTGATTCTCTTTCCTAAAGAGACAGTTACTGTCCTCATAACACAAAGACAGAAGATGCTCTGTGTGTGAAAAGCTTTAGTTATTCTTCCCTCCAACATTTGTATTTTTTGAAATTAAATGGGAACCAGGTATTTTTATTCACTACTTGATTGTGAAAAAGAGAAAGAGAGAGAGAGAAAAACAAAACATGTTCTGTGCTCTAGTGAAGGCATTTTATTCATTTATTTTTATGACTCCAAGTTCAGGGTCTGCATGGGGCGGGGGCTTTTCTTAGGAAAGCCACAGGTGAGGACAGCACAGATGAGAGCGTACACCGTGATAAAAAATATTCAGCCAGTGCCTTTTAACTCTACCCAGAACATTTAAGAAGTGACATGAAGGCACCTGGGTGGCTCAGTTTGTTAAGTGTCTGCTTTTGGCTCAGGTCATGATCCCAGAATCCTGGGATGGAGCCCTGCATCAGGCTCCCTGCTCAGCAGGGATCCTGCTTCTCCTTCTGCCCACCCCCCCCCAGTTTTTTCCTCTCTCTCTGGCTCATTCTCTCTCTCAAATAAATAAAAAAATCTTTAGAAAAAAAAAAAGGGTGCCTGGGTGGCTCAGTGGGTTAAAGTCCCTGCCTTCGGCTCAGGTCATGATCTCAGGGTCCTGGGATGCAGCCCCGCATTGGGCTCCCTGCTCAGCAGGGAGCCTGCTTCCTCTCCTCTCTCTCTGCCTGCCTCTCTGCCTACTTGTGATCTGATCTGTCTCTGTGTCAAATAAATAAATAATCTTAAAAAAAATAAACAAAATCAAATAAAATCAAAAGAAGTGACATGAAATGAACAAACTCAACTGTTATTGTGAGACTTTTCACCACATCACCTTGTTCCTTTGAGCAAGTCAGTCAGACCCTCGTGGAGGAGGTGAGACTAGACGAGGGGTTATGGATTCAGGACACCTGGGGCACACTGGGGCTGTGTGTTTGTTGTATCTGGTAAGGAAAATATTTTAAGGTATTTTGAATTCAAATGACTTTAGCTGATTTCCAAAAGACGCCACTCCTTATTTGGCATATCCTGACCTTACAGTGAGGGCAGGAGCCCTTACAGCCATAGGAATAAGACTCAGAAAGTCAAGCAGGCCTTCTTTAAAAAACCTTCCTCCCTCCCTTCCAGCATTTGCTTCACTGGACTGTTAAAAGAAGTATCTAGAAGGGTTCAGGCGTAAGTCCTAATTTTTACCGAATTGGTCCTTTAAAGGCCCAAAAAGGTCAAAAAGCAGGAGAAAAAAACCCAGATATTTCCCCTTGTCTGTGCCCTAACTGTGAAGAATAGGAGCAAAAAGACCAAGTAAATGAAAACCTCCAGCAGAGAAAGTTTTAAGTACCTCCCATGGTGTTGACTTAAGTATCTGTTACTGGTTTTGATATTTTTAATTTTTTATGAATTTATTTGTGTCACGATCACTTAGGAAGAGGTCACCTTTCAAGTCACCATTTCCACGTGCCTTGCATTATTACGTCCTCATAGCCATGAGGGAAAAATAAGCTGGAGTCCAAACTCTGCACTGAGCAGTCTTGCTTCTGTTTGGTGACGTATGTGTGGGTGACTCCACGTCCTACTAATGTCAGGGTTGCTTCCTTCCAGATCGCCACAGATGAGGACAACGGAATCCTCCTGTATAAGGGCGACAAGGACCACATTGCCGTGGAACTGTACCGGGGACGGGTCCGGGCCAGCTACGACACCGGCTCCCACCCAGCTTCTGCCATTTACAGGTGAAGGTCTCTCAGTTACTGGTGAAGGTGAAAACGGTGGTTCAGTGAAACGCTGTTCCTTCTCTATTGTTCTGTAATGACGAGCGGAGGGAATAATCAGGCCATGGCAGCCGTTATGATCAGTGTGTTACTTAGGGGCCTGGCAGGAACAGATGTGGAGCTCAAATTGGATGATGGAGGAGAGATTCTCAAGGGGAATTCTCACAGAGATTGTTAGAGAGCGCACAGGAACCGGGGGCCAGGAAAGAGGGATACGGCTGCCCTCCCCATGCTTGAAAGGGTGTGTGGGGACAGCAGTTATGGAAATCCATGCTCAGAATAGGACTTGTGGCTCAGACTGCCCGGCAGCAGCTGTGACCTTCAGCAAAGGGAGGCAGTCCGTCCTCCGAAAAAGCACTAGGGTTTTAAATATCCAACCTCACTCTTCTGCCTGACCGTCCCCTGCCCAGGCTCCCCTTTGACCGAATCAGATTCTAGAAAAAAAGAAATCTGGTGACAATAATATAGTTTGCTTGTGAGCCTCCCAGGGCCCAGAGCAGGGTGAAGACAGGTGGAGAGTAGCTGTCGAGAAGAAACTGCAAGATACCCAGCACAGTGAGTCATTTAACATTACCTTTCATGCAGTGTGTATTTACTGAGCACCTACTATGTGCAGGCATGGATCCAAACTTTAAGGAACAAAGCCCTTTCTCATAGGGAGATGACACAGAATATACCAATAGATACATACAATATGTGATTGATAATGTTATTTAATTTGTAAGTTTTCTAATGATGTAATGAGACTGATGATATTTTTAAGTTATGAAAGGAGTGGTATTCATGGGACATAAGTCTTGCCAGAAATGTGCTTTTTGCATAAGATTAAACTTCTGAGCCCTCGGTTGAATCTCAACACCGATTCACTATAGTCTTACAGACAAGTTACCTTGTCTACTTATCCTCCTGCAGAAATTACTGCCACCAGTTAGGGCAAAGTCACAAAGTCATACACAGTTTCTTTTCAGGCAGGTAGCTTAAATGAACTAATCAGGCCAGTTGCCAGAGAAAAATATGTTCTCATCATTTGACTCTTGAAAAGATCTAATTTGTTAAAGTTACATTATAACTTCCATTATAAACAGCCTCGAGGTTGATAACATAATAGTGTTTGTGTCTGGAGTGAACTAAAAGCAAACTTTTGTCAAAAGAGGGCCAGATTGCATCCACCCAGTTCTCCCTGAATACCGCCATGGGAAAATGTAGACCCCGGTTTTACTAGAACTCTTATTTTTCATGGAAAGGCACAAATCTGGATTTTGTTTAATATAAAGTATTCCATCCTTTAAAGTATTGATTCACATTTTTTTAAGACCATATGTGGTGAACAAAATGCATCTGTAAGCCAAACATGATTGGCAACAAATTTCAAGGCATTGATTGGGACATAAAGTTGGAGAAACTGGCCTCTATATTTTTGACGTATGTATTGATGAGTTTAAAAAGCTTTCACATCCTATTTGAGCCTTTATAACAGTTCCAGGAAAGTAGATGCCAACTGTAGCCATGAATGGAATTCAGTTGAGTCCTTTTGGTGGTGAGCTAACCCACTTGGGAATATTTAGAGCATGGAAACAAACACATAATTACTGGTTTCCAAAGGGAATACAAATTTTATCTCCAAATGGTGATGAATTCGTGCCAACATTTTAGATATTGCTAGGCCTTAAATTATGTAGCCTCAATTTGTTTCAGCCCATCAAATGTTTCAGAATATTGATTTTGTGCTTCATTTCTTAAAAATTTTCTCTTTTGTTCTAGCATATGCTACAAAAGAGCATAGAACTCTAGGAAACCATAGCAAAGTTTCTTGAGATTGGCTTATTAAAGTTAATGTTCACATAAAATATATTTAAAATGTTTCTAGATAAGTTGTAGAAACCCACGTGATTATATCACAATGAGAAGTCATCATAAAGAGTTTATTTTGAGTTTATGTTCTTACCATTTTTGCCTAACAAACAGTAGAGCATACCATGGGACATTTACCAAAATAGAATAATATCACATGGCCCATTTTCATTATGAAACAGAAGTCCACTTCTCTGCTTGCTGATCATCTCATGGAGACACCTGTTGTGAGGACCAAGGAAAACACAGTTTTCATTTACTTCTTGCTTTTCGGTTTATGGCACGAAAACCAAGAAAAGTGATCACATTATTTTTAAGTAAAATAAAAGCAGCAATTACCTATGACTCAGGTAGAGAGATGGTTGATTGATATGGATTATGTATGTAATATGTGCATATTATATATATGAATATATTCATACATCATTTTGGAAAAGAAAAATGCTTCTATGAAATAGAAGCTTTAGAGAACAATTAAATTATTTCAATACACTAGGAGATTTCATATTTGACAAGTAAAGAATCATAGTGCCTAAGAAATCTGTTCTGATCTAGGCTTGGCCAATTACTAGTAGATAAACTTGGAACAGATGCTTAATCTTTCTGTGCCTCAGAAATCCTATCTATAAATACTGATACAGCACACACCTGGTAAGGTCCCTCTGAGGATGAAATTCCAAACTCAGCTCCGTCCTCACTCCTCTGCTCACATTGTCTTCATTCTCATCTACCTTGTAGCAAGACAGGAAAAGTTTCCTGGTATCTCTTTCTGGAGTATAGCAGAGGACTTGAAAGTGTATCTTCTATCCTTTTTCTTTTTTTTCTTTTTTTTTTTAATTGTGTTATGTTAGTCAGCATACAGTACATCATTAGTTTTTGATGTAGTGATCCGAGATTCGTTGTTTATGTGTAATAGCCAGTGCTCCATGCAATACATGCCCTCGTTAATACCCACCACCAGGTTCACCCATCCCCCCATGCCCCCCCCTCTAAAACTCTCAGTTTGTTTCTCGGGGTCCACAGTCTGTATCTTCTATCCTTATACCATAACACTAGAAATACAGGTTGTTTATAATGTCTATAGAGGGCCGTTTGAAAATAACTATCCAGATTACAAATACATTTACTCCCCGACCTATGAAATCCCCCTTCTGGGAATTTATGCTATAGATAGACTTGAAGATAATTGATATGTGCACATGTACTCACTGTGGCATTGCTTGTAAAAACAAAAGTTAGGAAACAGCCCAAGTTTCTATCTTAATAAACTATGGTACATCCACACAATGGAATGTACTGTTAAAAAGTAAAGGGAGAGAGGAAGGGAGGAAGGAGGAAAAGGAGGAAGTTCTCCATGTGAGATATCGGAAGATTTTCAAGGTAGAGTGCTCAGTTGGAAATGAAAAGAAAAGGGCGCCTGGGTGGCTCAGTGGGTTAAAGCCTCTGCCTTCGGCTCAGGTCATGATCTCAGCGTCCTGGGATCGAGGCCCGCATTGGGCTCTCTGCTCAGCAGGGAGCCTGCTTCCTCCTCTCCCTGCCTCTCTGCCTGCCTCTCTGCCTACTTCTAATCTCTCTCTCTGTGTCAAATAAATAAATAAAATCTTTAAAATAAAAAAAAGATGAAACAGTGTCAAAGGTGGGTTAAAAAATATATATATGCATATATATGTATATATATGCAAATATATATGTGTGTATATATATATATATATATATAATGTAGTTGCATGAAGAAAGAGTGGGGTGGAAGCAAGATTTGTATTTGAATACCACTTTACATCATTTCAGGTTCTGAACCATTTGAATGTCATTAACTCTCAAAACTAAAATTAAATAGAAAAGAGCAAGTGTTCTAAATACAGTCTGCATTGATTCAAGTCCCAGATCTGCCATCTACTCACGGTGTGCCATGAGTAAATTGTATAAGCTCTCTGGGCCTCACCTGGTAAATGGGTATAGTAAATCATAGTTCCATCTTTGTAGGATCGTAGTAAGAATTTTATGATTTGATACATGAGAAAATATTTAGAACAACACATATCAAATAGTAAACAATGCTGGCTATTGGGATCATAAAGTTAGAATGTCCAAAAAGGAGTTCATTTCCTTTGCTTTACCCAAACCCGTGTCCCTGTCACATTCCTAATTTCGTTGAGAGGCATCATCATTTTCTTGGCCATCATACGTGTGATGGAGTTATTCTTACTCTTTTTCTTTCTTTTACCTTCAGTTTGAAATTTGTTCCAAGTCTTAACTCTGCTTCCACTATTTTCTGGCATTTATTCAAATGTTTCTGACCTTGCTCAGGACTTACTAAAATGTGACCTCTGATGACAGGTATTACTTCTCCATTATTATCAAGAAACCCATCAATAACATTGTTGCCATCAGATTCCCATAAGTTCCTTAATAATTATTTTGTTTGGTTGAATTAAATGTTCAAATTTTCACGTGTTTCTGCTTTACATAACATTACTAAAAATACACTAATGTTTTAAAAGGCAGTATTTTTACATATTCTTACACCAGAGAATTTCTTCAGTTTAATGGCATGATTTTATGTTATATAACATTTACTTTAGTGAAAACTTACTTTCCAAATTGTGCATTATTTAATGTGCTGTTGGAACACTGCATATGGGAATAATTCTGTGTATCAGGTGTGTCTTTTCAGTTGTCTGGTTAATCTTCAACATGGATGGAAATGGATTTTGTTTCTTTTCATAAATGAAATCCAATAAAATTAGGGGAAAATAATTCTTCATTAAGTTCCATATGATACTTTTTTTTGTTTAAAAGGCTTCATTTTAGATGTCAGTGTGTTAAATGAATTGATATGAGAACCTGTCTAAAGAGAGTAGTTAACACAGCTTTAAGTGTTTTTAAGAAAACCCAAGATGTAGTAGTTATTCCTTTTTCACAGAAGTGAAGTAGCATGTGCGCATTTTCTCATTTATTTCTTATATCTGACAGAAGCCCAAGATTTCTTACAGACCTGCCTACTGCTAACAAGGCCAGCCCTTGTTAGTGGGGAGGAGCTAATGTTTTCCAATAGCCTGCATCAAACTCACCTGAAAAGCGTGTTAAAGAGCAGATGACTGGTCTACCTCTAGTTTCTGATTCAGATCTTGGACAAGCCCCTAAATGTTCACTGTTACAAGTTCCCAGGTGATGCTCTCTGGTCAGGGGAGCACAATTTGAGCTATGCTCTGAGAGCCGATGCTGTGCATCTCTGCCCATATCCAAATTCCAGGACCTCATGCTTGAGGTTGGCCAGCAACATTGTTGTCCACCACAGAAGTCAGGAAATGCTACAAGCCCAGGCTCTTTTTCTTATTTCAGAGGGTCAGTTGCTGTATATTTGCCAGCACCCTGCTGTCAAAGGAATCAGCAACAACAGAGATGACATGAGCTGCTTAACAAGTGAATAAAGTAGAATATCACCCACATGAATTTTGATAGTGCTTAGACAATAACATAAAGAGGGACTTGGTAATAATGCCATGAACGAATGACAGCCCTCAGATAGGGATGGAATAACACATTTTTTTCTCAAGTAGACTAATAATTGCCCTTCAAAGTGACTTTTTTTCATCTAAATAGGCAGAAATTTTTAAAAATTAATAAAAATTTATGCTTCTTCCTTTAGATTCGTAATTTTTTAAGATTTTATTTATTTATTTGACACATAGAGATCAGATCACAAGTAGGCAGAGAGGCAGGCAGAGAGAGAGGAGGAAGCAGGCTCCCTGCTGAGCAGAGAGCCTGACGCAGGCCTCATCCCAGGACCTTGAGATCATGACCTGAGCCGAAGGCAGAGGCTTTAACCCACTGAGCCACCCAGGCGCCCCCTTTAGATTCATATTAATGTAATTTTCCAAACCAGACAGCTTCTTTGGAAACACAGTCAACTACTATTTAAAAATGACGAAATCAGGCTTCCAGTTATGGAATGAATAAGTCATGGGGATAAAAGGCACAGCCTAAGGAGTATAGTCAGTGGTACCAAAATAACGTTGTGTCGTGACAGATGGTAGCTACACTTGTGGCGAGCGCAGCATAATGTTTAGAGTTATTGGATTACTATTTTGTACACCTAACACTAATGTAACATTGTGTCAACTAGGCTTCAATTTTTAAAAATTAATTAATGTTTTTACGTGCAGATATGAGAAGAACCATCTTACGAAGGGGCAGGACTATTCCATGCATTGAGCAGATTCGGTATTTGGGGAACAGTACAACATCAGGGAAATTTTCCCTGCCAGTTGTTAGGTTTGGTGGGCTATATAGCCTCTGGGTTATGCAATTTACAGGTTTACATTAAAAAAAGAAGAGTAAGAAGGAGAGGAACAGGAAAGAGAATTGGGCCTCACTGGAGAGATGGACAATAGAATCTCCTTGGTCTTACGTCCAAGACACACACTCAGCCATTCTTGATACGCCATATGGGAAGGCAGCGCTGTTAACCAGCTTTGGAACTTTGACCTTCATCTCTTCACCACTTCCATTTCTTCCCCTAAGCAGTTGGAATCATACCTGTTTTTCACAGGAAGCGGAGGGAATTGGAAGTAACAAACATAAAGCCCCTGCTCTTGTGCTAGGCACAGAGTAGACTCACAGTAATTGGTGCTGCTGCTGCTTATGGCTATTCTTGATGCTCAGATATCCAGATAATGAAGAATAAATGCAAATGTTATTGCCTTACATGGGACTCCTACTGTATGTTCAAATATACAAGTCCCTTTTATTTTAGTGCAGCTTTATTTAAATGAGATAATTTGCCTCAAAAGCACTTATTAAAATATAACTTGACTTGATCCATCCATCATGTTATAAAACATCCTTTGAAAACTCTTATGCACATGCAATTAATATCTTTAATCTTCTTTGACCCCATTCCTTTTGATTTGAATAGGTAGGCAGGGAAATGGCCTATTACCATTCCCACAGATGAAGGATCCTCATCCGAGAGGTAATCAAAATGAGATGACCAGTTGAATTTGTCTGGTGTCTGACTCCCATTCCTTTGCACAAAATATGCCAACAGATACTTTAAATTTTTAAAGTGAAAAGCTAGAGCTCACATAAGCCAAGTGAACTGATTATTTTTATTGAACCACTGAATTACCTTAAGATTTATGCTTGAAACAGAATGATAAAAATGCCATTGTCGATGTGTCCTGCAGAAAGAAAGAAAGAAAATCAGAAGCAAGTTAGAGCCCCTCTTCTTTGAAGCCCTGAGTTTTTACCTCTTTTTCTAGAGCCAACCACAAGACCTAGTTGAGTAACTGGTTTGTTTTCATACATCCACTTAGAAATTCAAGAAGCCAAAATCCCCGCTAATAGGTAAATGTAGTAAAACTAAATAACTAAATACATAAGAGTGGTAATAAAGTCAATGTACATTCCCAGGGGAAAGGCTCAATGTTAAGTGGTCCACTTGCAACTCTCATGAGTCATCCAATATATAGTTCCCTGGGGAGTAGTGAAAGAGAGTTTATCAATAGTTCTCAGAAACCGAAAGGATGTTACGCATTGTGAGTGGATAGGTAGGGATGACCGTGATAGACTGGAAAATCGATGATGGCTCGGTTGTATCATGTAACAACTGGTGTGTCAGCCACTGCTTTTATTTTGAAGGTATATAGGCAAGGTATTTCTGGACATCCCTAGTTCATCTCATGCCTTAGAAGCAACATGAAACACCAATTTCGAATATTCTTAGTTCTGAAATATTCTCCTCAGGCCCATACACATGCTGTCATCTTAAAAAGCAAAGAATCTAAATTGAATATTGTAACACTTATCTATTGGAAGGCCATGGTGAGACCTTATTTAATTGCAGGGAAATGTAAATGGAATCAAGCTTAGTGATAACTCTGGTCAAGTTCAGGAATGATCACATTAGACATTTAAAACTTTGGGAAGGAAAAATATTGTATCAGTCTACATTTCACTTGTAATTGGGAAAATAGGATCCAAATCCACATTTGAAGTCTATACAGACTTCATGCATTCTCATAACCTTCAAACTCTTATTATAAAAGTATTACTTTTTTTTTGCTATGATTTCTGGTAAATATACCAATTTGCTTGACAATCATGTAAGGTTATTTTCCATAGAACTTTATTTTTAGGTTATTTGGGAGAAAAGTCACCTATTAAAGGCTTGTTTATGGTGAGAACACACCTCACTAGATACTTTCAGGGTTTTTATTGTAAAAGTGATACATAATAATTAAAAACACATACTCTAGGAACAGGGATTCAGGCGGCTTCAATCTCATTAACCACTGGCTATGCCACATTGAGTACCTTAAGTGTCCAACTCTTAGGGCTGTTGTGACTCTTAATGAGTTAAGACACATAAGGTTCTTAGAACACTGCCTGGCCTATAGTATGTGCTATGTGATTCTTTGGTCTTAGGATTTGCATTTCCCTGATGAGGAAAATAAAACAGAAAAAAATGACCTGAGGTCACACTAATCCAGTGTCACAGATCTAATGAGACCTAGGACAGGCTGAACAAGATTTACCTCCCAGCATTTCCTTCAGGATATGGCTACTGAAAAAAATCCAAATTTTTAAATAAAATGCATATTTTCATTTTCCTTCCCTACGTATGCTCAAAGCCTCTTGAATATAACCGTAAATCAGTTAGTATTACTAAAAAAACCAACCAAACAAACAAAAAAAGCTTCATGTTACTCTTGGGGCGCCTGGGTGGTTCAATTGGTTAAGCATCTGCCTTGGGCTCAGGTCATGATCTCAGGGTCCTCTGGCTTCCCTGCTCAGTGGGGAGTCTGCTTCTCCCTCTCTCTCTGCCCCTCCCCACCCCTGCTGGTGCTCTCTCTCTCCCCCCCCCTCTCTTTAATAAATAAATAAAAGTATTTTTAAAAAACTATATGTTATTCTTAACAAATCTCCCATACTTCATTTTCTAACATGTATTTATTGAGCATCTACTACTTATCAGAAACTCTACTGGATACATTGAGGAATACAGAAAGAATACATGGCTCCTACTTTAAAGTAGCTTGCTCAGTTGTACTGCATCAAGCCACTGTCATTAGTGATGACATGCCGGGATTGATTGCCTAAGACCAATGTGTGACCAAGAACCATTTTCCGGCACAAATGGCCTTTTCTTTGCAAACGGAAAGGAAAAAAGACGTCCCATTATTAATATTTATGATTTAATCAAGGTCCATGTTCATAGAGAAGTCCTATAAAACCACTAACATGCTGTATATGTTCACAAAGGAAAAACCAATTAGTCATCACTCTCTCTCTCTCTCTCTATATATATATATATATTTTAATATTTTACTTAAAACTTCAGTAATTTGAACAAGATATGCCCCAAAGAAGTTATTCCATTTCTGCCAGTCTTAACATTATTTTATAATTCATATCAAGAATAAAGCTAACTAATTTCTTCCTGAAGATATTGAAATAATATTGAATTATTTATATGATGGCAGTGGTGATAGTGAGATGATACTTATATCTAACACTTAACTTTGTGTTTTCTGTATCTGGATGTTTCACCCTGTACTTTTTAAAAAATCATTTCATGCAGACCTCAAATTAATCATCAGAGGGGGGAATATTTATTAGCATTAACTGAAGAGAAGACCAAAGCCTGTAAGCAACTCAGTAACTTATCTAAGGTCAAACATTTCATAAATGCAAGACCAGGATTCATATCCAGGTTTATCTGACTCCAAAATCTGTATGCTTGGCCATTAGTTGATATTCCCATCCATTATCTTCCCTTAGAAGACAATCCTATTTAAGACCACTAACAGTTCCAACTTATTTAGAAAATCACTTTCATGTATATTGTTTCCTCTGTTGGTTTGACTGGTATCAAGTATTGGGATAATTAAATTGGTAGAAGGTAAAAATATTGATTGACATATCTAATATTTATCATTTAAAAGTGATGATATCTCAGAGAGGTTATCAAAGATCTTTGGACATGTGGACTCTTAGGACTACTTAAGACCAGAAGAACTTCAGATGTTTTCACAGTTCTGAAGAATGTGGTCAAATCACAAAAACCTTTTTAATCTACATTGACAAACAAAGGAATATTACTAGACACCTGTGCTGAGAACCATACAGAAACATCAATACATTTTTCTGTTATTTTTCACAGTTGTCCTATTTGCAAATTTAAGTATCAGCCCCCAGAAATTTAAGACATCATCTTATGTAGGGAACACTAGGTGTCCACAGTTTCTCTATCATATCTCCCCATAGTTCCAAGTTCGAGCCTTTTTTTTTATTCTTCTCAGTCAATATCCCAGTATATTAGCTCTTGACCCCAACTTCCATTTTACCATATTTTTACCTCCATGGTGAGGGGTAAGCATATCGCTGACATTGCAGTGTGTGTATCCTGTTTCCTGCATTGGTCCTGTGTTCATCTTTGCCTGTTGTTAACACTCGTGTTAGATTTCCAGACATACTTCAAAACCATATAGCACCTTCCTGCTAATTGCACCCACCTTCATCTTATTTTCAATCCCCATTTTTCATTTATCTCAGTTTCTTAATCTTTTTTTTATTCATTTTATGAATCTCCATAAGCCCTCTCAAGTTTTAGAATGACTGTTAGACCTAGCCCTGGAAGAATATGATTGGAGAGTGATTAAATGTACCCATTTCCACTTCTCCCAGTGGGAAAACAAACTTAATTTGTATTCATTCTTAAGAAATAGAAATTGATTGTATCTCCCTGAAATATCTTCTGTTTTTAAATCAGCTATTGGTCTTGATTTTTATTAATGCTATGTAGGCATATCTTTTCCTAAGAAGTGCTTATTGGAGTTTGTATTTTAACTTCTTTGGGTTAATAAAAAGAAAATGGAAGCATCAGCTAACTTACTTTTTCTTTGTAGCGTGGAGACGATCAATGATGGAAACTTTCACATTGTGGAGCTACTGGCCCTGGATCAGAGTCTCTCCCTCTCCGTGGATGGAGGGAGTCCCAAAGTCATCACCAACTTGTCAAAGCAATCCACTCTGAATTTTGACTCTCCCCTCTATGTAGGAGGTAAGCTCTATTCCAAATCCAGTAAGTCCCCAAAACCCTGTGATTCTCATCATAGACTAATTCTGAAATTGTTGATCCCTGGTGTCACGGCCGTCAACACATATAGTGATTAGTCATTGAAAGATGGACAGCAAGGATAGAAAAGATAGAGACCTGGATGTGTGTTAAGTGACCTGTTTTGTGTCTGTCTCAGCCTGTCAATAATCAGTGTCATGGTTGGACAGGTTCGTGTGGTTCTTATTATGATTGCAAAGTGCCCATCAGCAGCAAAGCATCAGGAAATTTTGAAGAAAAATTAGAGGTTTATTACTTACAAGACCTGAAAATTATGTAGCACACCTGTGGCCACACAGCAAGGTCTTAGGGAAAAAGAGAGTCAGAAGAGCGCATGTGTGAGAGCAAGAACACATGGGCCCACCCTGCTGCTTTTATTGTGTCATGCTAGAAAGCAAAAGAAAAAAGGTTCTGTCAAATCTTACCATTCCAGATTGTCTGTGCTACTAGTTGCCAACTTGTAGACGGTAGGATAATAATCAACAAAATCAAATGATGAGTGAATGAATGAATGAATGAATGTACAACTTGTACTGGGGTAACAGGAAGTACTTCTGGTTTGCTGAGACCTTAAGGTGAATGAACAAGTCAGAGGGTTGGGAAGGTGGACTAGGTGTTGGAATGATAGAGTGAAGATTCTGGACTGTATTTGTAACTAACCATAAGGCAGACGAGGAACAGGTGAAGCACAGAGGTGTGGGCAAACTTCTGAAGGAGCCCAGAGGAGAGGACCACAGAGGAGAGAGCTTTCCTTGGGGGTGGGGAGGGGAAATGTGAGCCAGAGATACAGAATTTCAGTTTTCGGGCCAAGGAGCAAGAAAGTATGTGATGTTGAATTGAGTTACACTGAACTAAATCCCATTGGATCGAGATGAATTGACAGATAAAATCAACTCATTTTAAAGAGAAGTAAGCTAAAGTTCCTGCACAGGTCAGTGTAACCAATTTGGTCTGCAGGAGAGGCATATTCACAATGTTTGCATTAACTTCCTGCAAAATAATACGTTGGGATTCTCCATATTTGTTATCCCTTCAAAGACTTCCTTGAAAGCATTCTTGGAATTGTCCTGAAAGTCCTGAGCACTTCTGTTTTTTTGTAATTTTTAGCATTAGAAGATCTTAACACGTTGAAAGAATTTTGGGTTTTTATTTTTTTTTTATTTTTTTTTTTTTAAATTTTATTTATTTGACACAGAGAGAGAGATTACAAGTAGGCAGAGAGGCAGGCAGAGAGACAGGGAGAGGAGGAAGCAGGCTCCCTGCTGAACAGAGAGCCCGATGCGGGCCTCGATCCCAGGATGCTGAGATCATGACCTGAGCCGAAAGCAGAGGCTTTAACCCACTGAGCCACCCAGGCGCCCCAGGAATTTTGGGTTTTTAGAAACCATTAAAAATCTTGGTTCAGTTCTATAAACATTTATGTAGTACCCACCACGTGGTGGGAACGAAGTTATCATATAAGGGTATCGTATAAGGGTTACAACGTTGAAAATGAAATGTCCCTCCTTTGCTCAAGGGAGTAGGAAAAGCTGACATGTCTTCAAGGAACCATACATAGTGCATTGGAACAAAAGTATTGCATACCAAGTCTTCCCAGCAAGTTGACTGATCTCATTTCTTCATAGGAATCACAACTATGAGATGCATTTAAAAACAGAAGCCTCCATTTCTTGCCTGCACTACTGTTAACAGCCATTACACTGAGATGGGTAAAGCAAGTCACAGATAGATATACCTGTGGTTTGAGAGAAAAGAAATTACACTCACTGAGCACATGCAATGTGTCCAACACAATGCTTCTTTACAGTCTTAATCCTTAGAGACTTTAGGCTGTAGGTATGATTTTTTGTTTCATGATCCATAAGGAACAGCCGCAAGGACTTTACAAAATGTGTCCAAGTTCACAGAGCCAAGAAGTAATAGAGACCTCATTTGAGTCCAGGTCTTGTCTGTCTGACCCCAGGGCCATCTATCTGCATTGCCACTCACTTTTTAACATAGAGCAGAAAGGGAAGCAATCTAGGTTTTGTGGCTTTTTGTTTATTTCTGGACTTGTCCTTCACTTGATTTATTGTGCTTTCATCAGAAACCATTTCACTGAATCTTTTAAAACCTCTTTCCGATGCCGTGAGGGGGGTGAGGAGACCCCACGAAATGGGGAGTGCTTAGGTCAGAACATTTCTCAAGAAAGGTTAGAAAAAAAAAAGTTTTACATTCCAAATTGAAAAGAACCAGTCTTTCTAAGGATAGAGGGTCTGGAAGAATCCAGATAGTACCCCTGTCCATCCAGGCCTGAAGGAAGCCACTTCCATTCTAGGCTCATTAACAAAGAACATAGCGGGCACATTTCCTTCCAAATCAGAGTGCAGTCTCAAGGCTAATTCAGATTTTAAAAATGCAATGTAATCATAAGCCCTCGACCCTGAATTGGATGTGGCAAAGGCAGGAGAACCTCACTTCGCAAAGGAGAGGGAGGTAACTAAGCTCATCTTTTTCTCCAAGTTTGAAATCGGGCATGTCTGAAAAAAAAAAGACCATCCCTGTGTGGACTGAAAGTTTTGTTTCATCATCATTTATGATGAATGGCTATGGTTAAATTAGAACATATCCCAGAACAAGGAATTTTCTTTCTCTTGGGCTTTCCTAGAAATGGTACATTTCGGTTTTTTTGAGCCCACTCTAGAAAGCAACTCCATTCCCGATGCCAAACAGACATGGACTAAAAGTCTGAGGTCATGGAAATTCAAAGCCAAGACCTGTACCTGTCGAAGTGTGACCAGGGAGCACTTGCATCAAAATCAACCAAGCTGCGTGTTAACATTTAGAGTCCTGTACCCCACTTCTTCCTACCAGTTAGACTGTCAAGGTGGGAAGAGAATGGCGCCTGGAAAGCTACCTTCCGAACATGGACCTTTGGTGGACCTTACGTGTGACAGGCTCGGAAACAACGGCTCCTGTCCATCCCCTCATGTCACAGAGAAGACTCAGCCCCACAACGGTTGGAAATAAGTGGCTTATGCATATGCAGACCAACAATCAAGATGTTGACCTTGAACCTGCCTGGTGGTTTTGTACGTTTACCTATCTGACGTTGGTGACGTTGGTGACATTGGCTAGAACCCAAACACAGCTTCTTTGCATAGAGAAGGTGATGCTGCCAGAAGGCAGGCCCAGCCATTGCTGAGGGTCAAGGTCCTCAGAACCAACCAACACTCTGGAGAGTGGGAAGGGAGTCTCCCCCAGCCTGTACCCTCCACCAGTAACTCAGAGCCCAGGCAGAACGAGGGTGTGAGTGCCAGGGGGGATCGTCAGCCACCCTGAAGGCCTCTGGCTCCCTCCCCTTACTCCACTGCAATCTGGAAGGTTGCCACACATAGGATCCCCTCCAGGAACTATTTCAGGGTCTGGCTTGGGCCATGGAAAGATTCCTCAGTTTTGCCAAATGAAGGTTACCAGATGACTGTCACCAGTGGAACTTATATAAGCAAAGCTTGCAAATTCTGTTTTTGGAGGAATTTCTTTTGTATTTATGATTTCTTGGCACAAGAAGCCTTCACTCTCAATTAGCAAGAGAATAAAAGCAATGTGGATGAAGTGCTGCCCTGATAGGAAGCATGGGTGAGTTTTTCAGATGCCGACCAGCACCACTGGGCTCAGGACGTTGCCAGCTTCGAATTTGGCAGGGCTGGGGTGAAGGGTCACTGGGAACCCAGCTCTCACCCCCTAACACTGGATGGATGGAACCGTGACCCAGAGATTGCAAGGTTCACTCATCATCCGATCTGCAGCCCGGTCTTACGGGGTGACACCGAGCATGTCGCCCCAACTCTCACTGTGCTTCCTGGAGCTCTGGTCTTCCAGGACATGTGTCCTGTCGAAGAGGTGGGTGGAGAGAGGGGGGAGCCCAGATCTCTCCCCGCTTCCTGATCTTGCTTTTGGCTACAATAGGTCTGCTTTGAGGTTTTATACATGGATGCCTCCGTGTAAGGTTTTATTTGAAACAAATGTTAAAAATGAACTTAATTCTTTATTGTAGTTGTGCATTAGAATTGCCTGGAGCATCTTCCAGAAATCAAATCAAAACAAAGAACCACCCCTCTCTTTTCCCTCACCCCACGCTGCCCAGATAACCTGATGAAGTCGGTCTGGGCCGAGGTTCCAAGCATCAGTAGTTCTCCAAAGATCTCAGGAGATTCTAACAAGCAGCCAGGTGGAGGCCTGGATGCTGATGATGTCTGTCCGAGAGGAATGTCACCCTGACTGCCACCTTGCTGGAGAAAGAGTGTCACCCTGACTGTCACCTTGCTGGAAGAGCTGAAAGGGGCGGGGGGGGGGGG